>JACEFZ010008276.1:0-25000 GCA_014155875.1 Cepaea nemoralis
GAAAATGATCTTATGTAGGGGATTTAAATATGTTACATATATAATAATATAGTGTGTACAATATAAATTTAATGTAAACACTTGCAATTGTTCAGATTACCAGGCAAACATGGGGGTTATATAGGTGTAATAAACACTATGCATTTTCAGACAGGCATGGGAATGATATGCAGTATTACAACATAGTACCCAGTGACCCCAGAAAAAACCCAGGTTATTACAAACAACATAACAACCACAAATTGGGTCTACTTTCATTTTCCCTCATAATTAAGGCAAATAAAGATATTAAATAGAACCCAAAATAACATGTTTCTGACACCTTTTACCATTCTCTCATTGTTAAAAATAATGAGTTGGTGTCAAAATACTATACCATCTATATACCATTGGAAAAAAAACTACTGACCTGTTACCTTCAGAAAAAAAAAAACCAACATATAAACAGCATTTTGTACTAATTAAATTAATTAATCGAGTCTATCTCCTGGTGTGCGGTTATGGGTCCACCTTTGCTGTCGATTAGATCCTTTTCCCCATTATCTGGGTACCGAATTAATGCACTCAGTTATGTTCTTACTATTTAGTCACTGGTAATTGGCTGGTGCAAATCATACTTTATAATAGAAATTACACACAATCACAAATCCCTCCGCGGGCTAGAATATTCGAGTACTCTGTTGCAGTAGGCTCGGTGTCTTTTTTTGAAATTTGGGGCCTCAGGTTGGTCTAACTTTCCGGAATTTCCACTTAAGCTCTGCAGAAGGTACTTTACCATCTCACCATACATGGTGCCAAGTAGACGTCCATTCAGCTTCTCTGCTTTTAATATCAGAATCCCAAGTAGTTCAACAAAGATTTTACACCCACCAAGTCGCGAGTCTATAACCCATGGCATTTAGGTTGACATTGGACCAGCAAAGAGTTAGTCGTTGTTATCTAGTCCAGTGTAGAACTTTATATGACTGAGAGGCATCTCATGGTAGTATCTGTGACTAGGGCCACAATTGATCTATACCTACATATATGCACAGATGAATGAATCCAGCACAGTAACAGGTTTGCAAACAATTGGATGATTCCTCTTGTTGCAGATATAGAGACATTTAGCTTGCTTTCATATGGTCTTTTATCTGATGGTGTTCAGGGTTTGGAACCTTGAGGTAATCTGGTTTCGTAGTTATGTTTCAGATGATATTCAGTTTGTACCTTGGTTGTATTGGCTTATGTGGTTCAGTGTCTTCTCCCCATTTGATTGAGCCAGAACTTAGTGTTGAATAGCTGAATTCCATGTTTGACTGTTGCAGCTGTGAGACATTCTTTCGAAGACTTATCCATTGTGGATATTAACTTGGTAATCCAACCAACAGTTGAAGGGCTTTCACTGTTGCTAGTTTTAGTAACTTGTAGGATTGTCCCATAGTTTCACTGATTTTGCTGAGTGATAAGGCTTATAGGTGATACTTCTCAGACGTAAAGCAGACGATACACTGTTGTCCGTTACTCTGTTGATCTTCATCTTTGTAGATTATTAGATCTTGAAGTCCACATGTGGGATGTTCCTACTAAAATAGGACTTAATCACTCACCCCGTCAGTTGTCTTCTAATTTATCTGTTGCTCGCTATGGAGCTATTGAGCGCCGCAGTAAACATTGAGGTATTGCTAGATCCAGACTATGGTTTGGACATTCACTTTATGGCTGTTTACCCAGGATCCAGTGTTAGTGATATAGTCCCACCAAATTCAACCACCACCTGCTTCTCTTCTATAGAAAAGGGATGACAAGAATACAACACTAGCATTAACCTACTGTGTTATGATAAAAGGTTTACAACACAATTACAAACACAAATACAAAACAACAAGGGGAGAAGGGGAAAGGAGTGGGTGTCCATGTTCCACTGTCCCTCATTGCTGAGTAGAGCCATTCTGACTCTTCATAGTGAGTAAGGTATTTTCTCACTTATATTTTGTTCTGTTGTTACTGGGACTATTGGATGGGTGAAGTCATTCTGTCCATCCAACATGTTGATATTGTCTCTCTCATTACTTGAAGAGAATAGCCTATACAGAATCCCTGTGGTTTCTAATGCCGCGTCTTCATTTCGGCACTATAATCATCACTAGGTCAAGACTATTCACCATTGGCTTCTTAAGTACTGACATACACATGATTCTTACTATCAACATCCTCTAATCCCAAGGTGCAACATTAAAATGTATATTCCCACAGTAAAAAGTAACAATCAGAACAGAGAAAATTCTCATACCAAAAAAAACATACATGTACATTTCTCTGATATTAAGTACATGATAATCATACATAATAATCATAATGATGATGCAGGGAGCCTAGGTTTTTGAATTATCTTCATGAACTAAAACATCCATTGTTTTCCCCCACTGCGTACAGCACATGAGGATAGTAATCGCTGTGATATGTTTTGCCAATGACTGCTATTATTCGGAGGGTATTTATAAGAATAACTTATGCCGCATGGTCCAGTCTTCTGAATATTGCAAGCAATTTATTCACATCAATCTTCGCTTCTGTTTCTACTACGGTGAGGCGATGCGGAGTGAATCCTATCCGAACATACATTTACATCACGCGTTTAATTGTTCATGAATTTATATTCAAACATGGCCTGTCCCTAACACTATTTTATGAAATGATTATATGTTCACCCTCATATGGAGTGGTTACTAATCTGTTAACAAAAGAATGGTACTAAAATTTAGCACTATATTTCCAAGTTACAGATTATAATGTGGCAAAATATTTTATCCCCTGACTAAGTACGAGTCAGGAATATGCGTAATCATTTGTATGTCCCCGCATGGATAAAACACCTTTCTATAGTACATAGATTATTTGCAGATTTCTAAGCATAAATAGTGAGATATTGTTCCCAGTGCCTAGAAGTTTTAACATAGGAATATGAAATTGACAGACACTAGTTCTTTACTATGAAGCATGAATCAGGGGTCTGCTCCTACATTGAGAAAATCTCTAGAATGTGTTTCAGACATGAGAGTTGATACTTTACAGTACACATAATATTCATAGATTATAGCACTACTAGTGAGATATAAGTTCATAATGCCTATACAAGATATTAACATATGGATTTGAAATTGTAAGACATAGGAAAAATTACAGCGTGGCGCCCACCTGTGTTTCCTTAGTAAACATCATCCAGCCTGGTTTAAGAGAATTGTAACTAATTCTTAATTAAACATACTGGTCTAGGTAATACATAAATATATCTTAATGATGTAGATAACATACCAATAGCTTGAAGAGAATCATGGTTTTAAAACAAACTACCTTCTCCCCGAAGGGAAAGGTCGACTTTCTTGTCAGTTCTCTTGACTAGAAATGGCCGCTTCAGTCTTTGTTTTCCCCCTCGCCAGGATTGGCCAGATAAGGGAGAGAAAACAAGCCAAACTAAATTTAGCTGTGCCACGGTCAGTCTATCGCTGTTTTATTTTCTCCTACATTAAGTAAGTTACTTAAACAGTAATTGTAAGGGTTTGTTTATTTTTAAGGGAGTCCATAAATAGGAAAGGGTAGGGACGTTTTTATTATACCACACGCCTCCCCAATTTAAGCCATTTATTTCTTTCAGAAAATAAATGGTCAAATAGTACTCTACAATTTCCGTCTTTACATTGACTCACCTAGTATCCATCCCTTATTAATTTCTTGCATTACTTCCCTATGTTAGATAATCTATCAGGGCCACGTCCATTTTCTTATAGTCACGACAACTGGCATAACCTTAATGGCTTACTTCCCTTTTAGTGAAAAGAGTGTAGCACCCTCTCCACTGTTGTCAGCTATTGTTTGAAATATGAGTGGTTATCTGATAATTTGTTACTTTCAAGTACTAGTTTGTCTGCATCAAACCGACTTTTTGAAACAATTGAGATATCATCATTAAGCTTGATTTCTCTCTCATTAGATTATCAATCTTGAGATTATGTTAAAACCGACGGTTAATTCTGCGTCTACTGATAGCATATTAAACTCGCCCGTCTCCCTGTAAGTTAGACGTTTGTTTTAACTATAGATCTGATATTTAAAGGAAGCTAAATATGGTTCCTGTTGTATACATTTTCATCCAACACATCATGTGTTTGGGTATTTAGTCGAGTTATGGGATTTTCCGATCAGTTTTGATAACTACTGATTAGAGTGGTGTCCCTTTCTCTTGTGGGTTTTCCCGGAGAATCTCGTCTAACATGTAAACAAGGTCCAACTTTTCTAGATTTCCGCTCTGAACCGAATATTACGGGGAACATGAATCTATCAGAAATGATAGTAATTCTTAGCTTACTCTCTGCTTTTCCTTCTAACCTAGATCTATTTTACGCTAGAATCCTTATTAGTAATTCTAACTGATGTGTTTGAGTTTCACTCTGTATTTGTTGCTTTGGTGTTGAATTACGAGCAATTTTGCGTCGCTTGGCGTACATTGATCGTCGTCTGCCTCCCTCCAGGTTTTTAGACTATTTTCAACTTAGCAACATACATTGTTATGTAGGTTCAGACGTATTGTCTCCTACCATATATAATCAGTTCAGTGAGAAGTTAAAAGCCCCTTTTATGTGATTCCTGTGATAGTCTTCCAGACAATCAATTTGCTGGTTCACTTTCCAGTTATGGATGTGGATTACTAGTCTTAGTAAAATTACTGTTACATCTGTATATCCCTCTCATACTGGCGTCTCCTGAGTTGTGTCCTCAGGATAACAGGTAAGGTACTCTTAATGTTTCTCTCCAGTTTTGTTTTCATCCGTTTAATACGTGGAAACTCTGGATTTATTTAGATTGACTAAGGTCTATCTTTGAACTGTTATATAATTTACTAGCTGGATTCCTGATTGAAATTCCTAATCTAGTAAATATCAAGCAATTCTTCAGCTATATGCTCCAATTTGCTTGGTTTTTACACAGCTATATTCCATTTTTCTAGCATGGGTTCACTGTATAAGTTTTAGGCGTTTCCTCTGTCTTTACGTCAAGGAGTTCGTCCTATCTATAAACAGCATCTATTTCAAGAGTTGTTTATTTAATTGTTGCTTTTACTGATTCGTATCAGTTATTTAAGCTAATCTCTGTTAGTCTGGATCTGCTTTCACATATTTAATGCTGGCATATAATCCTAGTCAGAACTGAGATGTAGAAATCTGTTTCGCCTTGCGATTGATTTCTGATTCATCTACCTATTAGTAGACTTCGAGCATTATCTAGAATTTAGTTACTCGGTTAGTTTTAAAGAAAATACAATTGAGTCGCGCGCCTCTATTGTACCACTTATTTTTGCCCTTCTTAATTCTTCCCTTATGAGAATATTAATGTTAGTTAGGCAATTATTGAAATAACTTTACGTAAGCTAATCGCTAACTAAAAGCTGTTTCATTCCTCTTTTTGATGAGGATTTCTCATTGTGAACATTTCACTTAATGAGAATTAAACTGGAAATTCCAATTTATTAGTTAATTCTTTAATTATACCTCATACATGCCTATATGGTCTGTTTCCGCTACCATTAATAATGGAATCGGGGTGGATAATTTAAAGAAATACCTTATATTCTGTTGGGTCAGTAAGTGAGTTGATCAGTTTCACTTACATCACCAGGTGAATATTTTGGTTTGACCCTCATTAACATATGGGCCATCTGAGTTAGTTAATTAATACTACTCATATCACCGGTGGAGTAGAATAAGTGTCGGTATGGCTTTTCTTCCTAAGTATCCATCATTTATTCACTTTACTTTACTACCGGTGTTGTAGAACATGTTATGTCCTATGAAAAAAAAAGGATTAAATTAGGGTGCCCCTAAATACTGCAAATTCTTACAATATTCCTTCCCTTCCATTAACTATGTCTACATTTTTGCAAGTGGTGGTTTAGGCCTTACCATTAGTTCATTTACTTTAGTTACTGCTATTTTCCCCTGGTTTAATTCATCTCTCAGGTATTATTTACGTGTACTACTGAATCATTTGTTGATTAAATTTTTCCCTTAAAAAAAATTTATTGGATTTTTAACTTATCTGTCCTAATTATCTATACAATTGTCTATCACTCTCTGCTGCCTTGGTAACTTTTCAATATTACATGAATTATACAAGCAGATCAAGCATGAAAATACAATGATAATCAATGACAAAATAATTAATTAACACATGATTCATATGTAGGAACATAAACCTTATGGATACATAATATAGTAGTGTGTTCATGAGTACACCACTTTTAAACCATTTAAAGAGAATATCAGAGTAGCAGAACCATACCTCAAACATCAAATGGGAATGACTATGAATTCTAAACATTCACTGAATTACTTATCTTATGTGAGTTTACCATCCCAGAGACCTTACTACTGGAGGTTCATTACTGGACTTAGTTTCCCATCAATAAGATATAAAATATGAGTTTAAAAAAAAAAATCTCATACCCAACAACCAACTACCTGATGCATCTGCCAGAATCAAGATATTACCTGTGAACAGTTTTGTACCAAAAAAAACCTATATTTATCTGAGCCATTATGGGTTCATATAACACTTGACTCAGCTCATACTAATGAGTGATTAGGTCTGTTACTAACACTATAACATTCTGAAGTGACTTGGTTTACCTGCGAGAGGTTTTCCCTGAATTCATATACTCACAATAATACACCAATTGTGATGTTTACCATGAGTTTTAAATTCACGGACTACTCCACTACTAGGTGAAGTCCGTACCGGACGGGACCACACATGTGGGATGTGGATTTTAATTCCTGAGAATGGATTCGTTAAAATGTCTAGGGGGTATTATTGATTCTCTGTCACTGGTAAGAATGCAGGGTGATCAGGGATATTTACCACAAATCCCAGGAGGAAAGAGTTCCATCCTTGAAACAATGGCATCTGTGTGTAGGTTTCCCTTCCCACTTCATCACCCTTTAAATTAACTATAGATGCTAGAAGGATATTGATTGCTCACAACATATAAACAACCACTTGTTGGACACCACATTTACTTGATGTACACAACACTTTTGGACAAACAGTTCAGGTATTAACTCAAGATCTGCAGTTACATATATATATAGGTGTAATAAACACTATGCATTTTCAGACAGGCATGGGAATGATATGCAGTATTACAACATAGTACCCAGTGACCCCAGAAAAAACCAGGTTATTACAAACAACATAACAACCACAAATTGGGTCTACTTTCATTTTCCCTCATAATTAAGGCAAATAAAGATATTAAATAGAACCCAAAATAACATGTTTCTGACACCTTTTACCATTCTCTCATTGTTAAAAATAATGAGTTGGTGTCAAAATACTATACCATCTATATACCATTGGAAAAAAAAACTACTGACCTGTTACCTTCAGAAAACAAAAACCAACATATAAACAGCATTTTGTACTAATTAAATTAATTAATCGAGTCTATCTCCTGGTGTGCGGTTATGGGTCCACCTTTGCTGTCGATTAGATCCTTTTCCCCATTATCTGGGTACCGAATTAATGCACTCAGTTATGTTCTTACTATTTAGTCACTGGTAATTGGCTGGTGCAAATCATACTTTATAATAGAAATTACACACAATCACAAATCCCTCCGCGGGCTAGAATATTCGAGTACTCTGTTGCAGTAGGCTCGGTGTCTTTTTTTGAAATTTGGGGCCTCAGGTTGGTCTAACTTTCCGGAATTTCCACTTAAGCTCTGCAGAAGGTACTTTACCATCTCACCATACATGGTGCCAAGTAGACGTCCATTCAGCTTCTCTGCTTTTAATATCAGAATCCCAAGTAGTTCAACAAAGATTTTACACCCACCAAGTCGCGAGTCTATAACCCATGGCATTTAGGTTGACATTGGACCAGCAAAGAGTTAGTCGTTGTTATCTAGTCCAGTGTAGAACTTTATATGACTGAGAGGCATCTCATGGTAGTATCTGTGACTAGGGCCACAATTGATCTATACCTACATATATGCACAGATGAATGAATCCAGCACAGTAACAGGTTTGCAAACAATTGGATGATTCCTCTTGTTGCATGATATAGAGACATTTAGTTGCTTTCATATGGTCTTTTATCTGATGGTGTTCAGGGTTTGGAACCTTGAGGTAATCTGGTTTCGTAGTTATGTTTCAGATGATATTCAGTTTGTACCTTGGTTGTATTGGCTTATGTGGTTCAGTGTCTTCTCCCCATTTGATTGAGCCAGAACTTAGTGTTGAATAGCTGAATTCCATGTTTGACTGTTGCAGCTGTGAGACATTCTTTCGAAGACTTATCCATTGTGGATATTAACTTGGTAATCCAACCAACAGTTGAAGGGCTTTCACTGTTGCTAGTTTTAGTAACTTGTAGGATTGTCCCATAGTTTCACTGATTTTGCTGAGTGATAAGGCTTATAGGTGATACTTCTCAGACGTAAAGCAGACGATACACTGTTGTCAGTTACTCTGTTGATCTTCATCTTTGTAGATTATTAGATCTTGAAGTCCACATGTGGGATGTTCCTACTAAAATAGGACTTAATCACTCACCCCGTCAGTTGTCTTCTAATTTATCTGTTGCTCGCTATGGAGCTATTGAGCGCCGCAGTAAACATTGAGGTATTGCTAGATCCAGACTATGGTTTGGACATTCACTTTATGGCTGTTTACCCAGGATCCAGTGTTAGTGATATAGTCCCACCAAATTCAACCACCACCTGCTTCTCTTCTATAGAAAAGGGATGACAAGAATACAACACTAGCATTAACCTACTGTGTTATGGTAAAAGGTTTACAACACAATTACAAACACAAATACAAAACAACAAGGGGAGAAGGGGAAAGGAGTGGGTGTCCATGTTCCACTGTCCCTCATTGCTGAGTAGAGCCATTCTGACTCTTCATAGTGAGTAAGGTATTTTCTCACTTATATTTTGTTCTGTTGTTACTGGGACTATTGGATGGGTGAAGTCATTCTGTCCATCCAACATGTTGATATTGTCTCTCTCATTACTTGAAGAGAATAGCCTATACAGAATCCCTGTGGTTTCTAATGCCGCGTCTTCATTTCGGCACTATAATCATCACTAGGTCAAGACTATTCACCATTGGCTTTTTAAGTACTGACATACACATGAATTCTTACTATCAACATCCTCTAATTCCCAAGGTGCAACATTAAAATGTATATTCCCACAGTAAAAAGTAACAATCAGAACAGAGAAAATTCTCATACCAAAAAAAACATACATGTACATTTCTCTGATATTAAGTACATGATAATCATACATAATAATCATAATGATGATGCAGGGAGCCTAGGTTTTTGAATTATCTTCATGAACTAAAACATCCATTGTTTTCCCCCACTGCGTACAGCACATGAGGATAGTAATCGCTGTGATATGTTTTGCCAATGACTGCTATTATTCGGAGGGTATTTATAAGAATAACTTATGCCGCATGGTCCAGTCTTCTGAATATTGCAAGCAATTTATTCACATCAATCTTCGCTTCTGTTTCTACTACGGTGAGGCGATGCGGAGTGAATCCTATCCGAACATACATTTACATCACGCGTTTAATTGTTCATGAATTTATATTCAAACATGGCCTGTCCCTAACACTATTTTATGAAATGATTATATGTTCACCCTCATATGGAGTGGTTACTAATCTGTTAACAAAAGAATGGTACTAAAATTTAGCACTATATTTCCAAGTTACAGATTATAATGTGGCAAAATATTTTATCCCCTGACTAAGTACGAGTCAGGAATATGCGTAATCATTTGTATGTCCCCGCATGGATAAAACACCTTTCTATAGTACATAGATTATTTGCAGATTTCTAAGCATAAATAGTGAGATATTGTTCCCAGTGCCTAGAAGTTTTAACATAGGAATATGAAATTGACAGACACTAGTTCTTTACTATGAAGCATGAATCAGGGGTCTGCTCCTACATTGAGAAAATCTCTAGAATGTGTTTCAGACATGAGAGTTGATACTTTACAGTACACATAATATTCATAGATTATAGCACTACTAGTGAGATATAAGTTCATAATGCCTATACAAGATATTAACATATGGATTTGAAATTGTAAGACATAGGAAAAATTACAGCGTGGCGCCCACCTGTGTTTCCTTAGTAAACATCATCCAGCCTGGTTTAAGAGAATTGTAACTAATTCTTAATTAAACATACTGGTCTAGGTAATACATAAATATATCTTAATGATGTAGATAACATACCAATAGCTTGAAGAGAATCATGGTTTTAAAACAAACTACCTTCTCCCCGAAGGGAAAGGTCGACTTTCTTGTCAGTTCTCTTGACTAGAAATGGCCGCTTCAGTCTTTGTTTTCCCCCTCGCCAGGATTGGCCAGATAAGGGAGAGAAAACAAGCCAAACTAAATTTAGCTGTGCCACGGTCAGTCTATCGCTGTTTTATTTTCTCCTACATTAAGTAAGTTACTTAAACAGTAATTGTAAGGGTTTGTTTATTTTTAAGGGAGTCCATAAATAGGAAAGGGTAGGGACGTTTTTATTATACCACACGCCTCCCCAATTTAAGCCATTTATTTCTTTCAGAAAATAAATGGTCAAATAGTACTCTACAATTTCCGTCTTTACATTGACTCGCCTAGTATCCATCCCTTATTAATTTCTTGCATTACTTCCCTATGTTAGATAATCTATCAGGGCCACGTCCATTTTCTTATAGTCACGACAACTGGCATAACCTTAATGGCTTACTTCCCTTTTAGTGAAAAAGTGTAGCACCCTCTCCACTGTTGTCAGCTATTGTTTGAAATATGAGTGGTTATCTGATAATTTGTTACTTTCAAGTACTAGTTTGTCTGCATCAAACCGACTTTTTGAAACAATTGAGATATCATCATTAAGCTTGATTTCTCTCTCATTAGATTATCAATCTTGAGATTATGTTAAAACCGACGGTTAATTCTGCGTCTACTGATAGCATATTAAACTCGCCCGTCTCCCTGTAAGTTAGACGTTTGTTTTAACTATAGATCTGATATTTAAAGGAAGCTAAATATGGTTCCTGTTGTATACATTTTCATCCAACACATCATGTGTTTGGGTATTTAGTCGAGTTATGGGATTTTCCGATCAGTTTTGATAACTACTGATTAGAGTGGTGTCCCTTTCTCTTGTGGGTTTTCCCGGAGAATCTCGTCTAACATGTAAACAAGGTCCAACTTTTCTAGATTTCCGCTCTGAACCGAATATTACGGGGAACATGAATCTATCAGAAATGAAGTAATTCTTAGCTTACTTCTCTGCTTTTCCTTCTAACCTAGATCTATTTTACGCTAGAATCCTTATTAGTAATTCTAACTGATGTGTTTGAGTTTCACTCTGTATTTGTTGCTTTGGTGTTGAATTACGAGCAATTTTGCGTCGCTTGGCGTACATTGATCGTCGTCTGCTTCCCTCCAGGTTTTTAGACTATTTTCAACTTAGCAACATACATTGTTATGTAGGTTCAGACGTATTGTCTCCTACCATATATAATCAGTTCAGTGAGAAGTTAAAAGCCCCTTTTATGTTTCCTGTGATAGTCTTCCAGACAATCAAGTTGCTGGTTCACTTTCCAGTTATGGATGTGGATTACTAGTCTTAGTAAAATTACTGTTACATCTGTATATCCCTCTCATACTGGCGTCTCCTGAGTTGTGTCCTCAGGATAACAGGTAAGGTACTCTTAATGTTTCTCTCCAGTTTTGTTTTCATCCGTTTAATACGTGGAAACTCTGGATTTATTTAGATTGACTAAGGTCTATCTTTGAACTGTTATATAATTTACTAGCTGGATTCCTGATTGAAATTCCTAATCTAGTAAATATCAAGCAATTCTTCAGCTATATGCTCCAATTTGCTTGGTTTTTACACAGCTATATTCCATTTTTCTAGCATGGGTTCACTGTATAAGTTTTAGGCGTTTCCTCTGTCTTTACTGTCAAAGGAGTTCGTCCTATCTATAAACAGCATCTATTTCAAGAGTTGTTTATTTAATTGTTGCTTTTTACTGATTCGTATCAGTTATTTAAGCTAATCTCTGTTAGTCTGGATCTGCTTTCACATATTTAATGCTGGCATATAATCCTAGTCAGAACTGAGATGTAGAAATCTGTTTCGTCCTTGCGATTGATTTCTGATTCATCTACCTATTAGTAGACTTCGAGCATTATCTAGAATTTAGTTACTCGGTTAGTTTTAAAGAAAATACAATTGAGTCGCGCGCCTCTATTGTACCACTTATTTTTGCCCTTCTTAATTCTTCCCTTATGAGAATATTAATGTTAGTTAGGCAATTATTGAAATAACTTTACGTAAGCTAATCGCTAACTAAAAGCTGTTTCATTCCTCTTTTTGATGAGGATTTCTCATTGTGAACATTTCACTTAATGAGAATTAAACTGGAAATTCCAATTTATTAGTTAATTCTTTAATTATACCTCCTACATGCCTATATGGTCTGTTTCCGCTACCATTAATAATGGAATCGGGGTGTATAATTTAAAGAAATACCTTATATTCTGTTGGGTCAGTAAGTGAGTTGATCAGTTTCACTTACATCACCAGGTGAATATTTTGGTTTGACCCTATTATTAACATATGGGCCATCTGAGTTAGTTATTAATAACTACTCATATCACCGGTGGAGTAGAATAAGTGTCGGTATGGCTTTTCTTCCTAAGTATCCATCATTTATTCACTTTACTTTACTACCGGTGTTGTAGAACATGTTATGTCATATGAAAAAAAAGGATTAAATTAGGGTGCCCCTAAATACTGCAAATTCTTACAATATTCCTTCCCTTCCATTAACTATGTCTACATTTTTGCAAGTGGTGGTTTAGGCCTTACCATTAGTTCATTTACTTTAGTTACTGCTATTTTCCCCTGGTTTAATTCATCTCTCAGGTATTATTTACGTGTACTACTGAATCATCATTTGTTGATTAAATTTTTCCCTTAAAAAAAATTTATTGGATTTTTAACTTATCTGTCCTAATTATCTATAAAATTGTCTATCACTCTCTGCTGCCTTGGTAACTTTTCAATATTACATGAATTATACAAGCAGATCAAGCATGAAAATACAATGATAATCAATGACAAAATAATTAATTAACACATGATTCATATGTAGGAACATAAACCTTATGGATACATAATATAGTAGTGTGTTCATGAGTACACCACTTTTAAACCATTTAAAGAGAATACCAGAGTAGCAGAACCATACCTCAAACATCAAATGGGAATGACTATGAATTCTAAACATTCACTGAATTACCTATCTTATGTGAGTTTACCATCAATAAGATATAAAATATGAGTTTTTAAAAACAATCTCATATCCCACAACCAACTACCTGATGCATCTGCCAGAATCAAGATATTACCTGTGAACAGTTTTGTACAAAAAAAACCTATATTTATCTGAGCCATTATGGGTTCATATAACACTTGACTCAGCTCATACTAATGAGTGATTAGGTCTGTTACTAACACTATAACATTCTGAAGTGACTTGGTTTACCTGCGAGAGGTTTTCCCTGAATTCATATACTCACAATAATACACCAATTGTGATGTTTACCATGAGTTTTAAATTCACGGACTACTCCACTACTAGGTGAAGTCCGTACCGGGCGGGACCACACATGTGGGATGTGGATTTTAATTCCTGAGAATGGTTCGTTAAAATGTCTAGGGGGTATTATTGATTCTCTGTCACTGGTAAGAATGCAGGGTGATCAGGGATATTTACCACAAATCCCAGGAGGAAAGAGTTCCATCCTTGAAACAATGGCATCTGTGTGTAGGTTTCCCTTCCCACTTCATCACCCTTTAAATTAACTATAGATGCTAGAAGGATATTGATTGCTCACAACATATAAACAACCACTTGTTGGACACCACATTTACTTGATGTACACAACACTTTTGGACAAACAGTTCAGGTATTAACTCAAGATCTGCAGTTACATATATAGGTGTAATAAACACTATGCATTTTCAGACAGGCATGGGAATGATATGCAGTATTACAACATAGTACCCAGTGACCCCAGAAAAAAACCAGGTTATTACAAACAACATAACAACCACAAATTGGGTCTACTTTCATTTTCCCTCATGATTAAGGCAAATAAAGATATTAAATAGAACCCAAAATAACATGTTTCTGACACCTTTTACCATTCTCTCATTGTTAAAAATAATGAGTTGGTGTCAAAATACTATACCATCTATATACCATTGGAAAAAAAAACTACTGACCTGTTACCTTCAGAAAACAAAAACCAACATATAAACAGCATTTTGTACTAATTAAATTAATTAATCGAGTCTATCTCCTGGTGTGCGGTTATGGGTCCACCTTTGCTGTCGATTAGATCCTTTTCCCCATTATCTGGGTACCGAATTAATGCACTCAGTTATGTTCTTACTATTTAGTCACTGGTAATTGGCTGGTGCAAATCATACTTTATAATAGAAATTACACACAATCACAAATCCCTCCGCGGGCTAGAATATTCGAGTACTCTGTTGCAGTAGGCTCGGTGTCTTTTTTTGAAATTTGGGGCCTCAGGTTGGTCTAACTTTCCGGAATTTCCACTTAAGCTCTGCAGAAGGTACTTTACCATCTCACCATACATGGTGCCAAGTAGACGTCCATTCAGCTTCTCTGCTTTTAATATCAGAATCCCAAGTAGTTCAACAAAGATTTTACACCCACCAAGTCGCGAGTCTATAACCCATGGCATTTAGGTTGACATTGGACCAGCAAAGAGTTAGTCGTTGTTATCTAGTCCAGTGTAGAACTTTATATGACTGAGAGGCATCTCATGGTAGTATCTGTGACTAGGGCCACAATTGATCTATACCTACATATATGCACAGATGAATGAATCCAGCACAGTAACAGGTTTGCAAACAATTGGATGATTCCTCTTGTTGCTGATGTAGAGACATTTAGTTGCTTTCATATGGTCTTTTATCTGATGGTGTTCAGGGTTTGGAACCTTGAGGTAATCTGGTTTCGTAGTTATGTTTCAGATGATATTCAGTTTGTACCTTGGTTGTATTGGCTTATGTGGTTCAGTGTCTTCTCCCCATTTGATTGAGCCAGAACTTAGTGTTGAATAGCTGAATTCCATGTTTGACTGTTGCAGCTGTGAGACATTCTTTCGAAGACTTATCCATTGTGGATATTAACTTGGTAATCCAACCAACAGTTGAAGGGCTTTCACTGTTGCTAGTTTTAGTAACTTGTAGGATTGTCCCATAGTTTCACTGATTTTGCTGAGTGATAAGGCTTATAGGTGATACTTCTCAGACGTAAAGCAGACGATACACTGTTGTCCGTTACTCTGTTGATCTTCATCTTTGTAGATTATTAGATCTTGAAGTCCACATGTGGGATGTTCCTACTAAAATAGGACTTAATCACTCACCCCGTCAGTTGTCTTCTAATTTATCTGTTGCTCGCTATGGAGCTATTGAGCGCCGCAGTAAACATTGAGGTATTGCTAGATCCAGACTATGGTTTGGACATTCACTTTATGGCTGTTTACCCAGGATCCAGTGTTAGTGATATAGTCCCACCAAATTCAACCACCACCTGCTTCTCTTCTATAGAAAAGGGATGACAAGAATACAACACTAGCATTAACCTACTGTGTTATGATAAAAGGTTTACAACACAATTACAAACACAAATACAAAACAACACAAGGGGAGAAGGGGAAAGGAGTGGGTGTCCATGTTCCACTGTCCCTCATTGCTGAGTAGAGCCATTCTGACTCTTCATAGTGAGTAAGGTATTTTCTCACTTATATTTTGTTCTGTTGTTACTGGGACTATTGGATGGGTGAAGTCATTCTGTCCATCCAACATGTTGACATTGTCTCTCTCATTACTTGAAGAGAATAGCCTATACAGAATCCCTGTGGTTTCTAATGCCGCGTCTTCATTTCGGCACTATAATCATCACTAGGTCAAGACTATTCACCATTGGCTTTTTAAGTACTGACATACACATGAATTCTTCTATCAACATCCTCATGTCCCAAGGTGCAACATTAAAATGTATATTCCCACAGTAAAAAGTAACAATCAGAACAGAGAAAATTCTCATACCAAAAAAAACATACATGTACATTTCTCTGATATTAAGTACATGATAATCATACATAATAATCATAATGATGATGCAGGGAGCCTAGGTTTTTGAATTATCTTCATGAACTAAAACATCCATTGTTTTCCCCCATTGCGTACAGCACATGAGGATAGTAATCGCTGTGATATGTTTTGCCAATGACTGCTATTATTCGGAGGGTATTTATAAGAATAACTTATGCCGCATGGTCCAGTCTTCTGAATATTGCAAGCAATTTATTCACATCAATCTTCGCTTCTGTTTCTACTACGGTGAGGCGATGCGGAGTGAATCCTATCCGAACATACATTTACATCACGCGTTTAATTGTTCATGAATTTATATTCAAACATGGCCTGTCCCTAACACTATTTTATGAAATGATTATATGTTCACCCTCATATGGAGTGGTTACTAATCTGTTAACAAAAGAATGGTACTAAAATTTAGCACTATATTTCCAAGTTACAGATTATAATGTGGCAAAATATTTTATCCCCTGACTAAGTACGAGTCAGGAATATGCGTAATCATTTGTATGTCCCCGCATGGATAAAACACCTTTCTATAGTACATAGATTATTTGCAGATTTCTAAGCATAAATAGTGAGATATTGTTCCCAGTGCCTAGAAGTTTTAACATAGGAATATGAAATTGACAGACACTAGTTCTTTACTATGAAGCATGAATCAGGGGTCTGCTCCTACATTGAGAAAATCTCTAGAATGTGTTTCAGACATGAGAGTTGAACTAGTGAGATATAAGTTCATAATGCCTATACAAGATATTAACATATGGATTTGAAATTGTAAGACATAGGAAAAATTACAGCGTGGCGCCCACCTGTGTTTCCTTAGTAAACATCATCCAGCCTGGTTTAAGAGAATTGTAACTAATTCTTAATTAAACATACTGGTCTAGGTAATACATAAATATATCTTAATGATGTAGATAACATACCAATAGCTTGAAGAGAATCATGGTTTTAAAACAAACCACCTTCTCCCCGAAGGGAAAGGTCGACTTTCTTGTCAGTTCTCTTGACTAGAAATGGCCGCTTCAGTCTTTGTTTTCCCCCTCGCCAGGATTGGCCAGATAAGGGAGAGAAAACAAGCCAAACTAAATTTAGCTGTGCCACGGTCAGTCTATCGCTGTTTTATTTTCTCCTACATTAAGTAAGTTACTTAAACAGTAATTGTAAGGGTTTGTTTATTTTTAAGGGAGTCCATAAATAGGAAAGGGTAGGGACGTTTTTATTATACCACAGTGACCACACCGGTGTTTGAGCTTGCTGATCCTACAGTCAAACGCTCGCCTCACTGGAGAAGCAAGTGTACTTTGACATGTGGCCAAATGGACACTATCTAGTCTATTACAGTAAATGGGGAGATACTAAACACCATCAACTCTGTCACAGTAAATGGGGAGATGCCAGACAATATCAACTCTGACATAATAAACGGGGAGACACTAGACAATATCAGCTCCGTCACAGTAAATGGGGAGATGCCAGACAATATCAACTCTGTAACAGTAACTGGGAGAAACTAGAGACACTTTCAACTCTACCATAGTTAATGGGGAGATATTAGACACTGTCAACTCAAAGTGAATGGGGATATTCTAGACATTCTCAACTCTATCGCAGTCAACGGGGAGATGCTAGACATTATAAACTCTAGTCAACGGGGAGATCCTAGAACAAGTAACAAGTTTCTGCTATCTTGGACATGTAATAACAGATGATGGCAGAAGTGAAACAGAAATCAAAAAGAGAATAGGAATGGCAAAAAATGTTTTCAATAGCATGAAATCAGTATTAACATTGCATAAAAAATGGGAATTGTCAAATGTGTGTATTCCTCCGGGAAGGTTAATCCGGTAAACAAATGCCAGCAGAAGTCAGATGTGTCGGCCTAACAGCGCAAGAACGCAGCTCTGCTGTAAACAGACACAACGCAATCACATCCGGAAAAAAAAATTCCGGATGAACGCAGAAGAAGAAGAAATGTGTGTATTCAACACTATTATATGGCGCGGAAGGCTAGGCATTGAACAAGCAACTAGAAAGTCGAATAGAAGCCCTGGAGATGTGGATCTACAGAAGAATATTTTGTATTTCGTGGAAACAAAAACAATCAAATACAGAGGTTATAGAAAAGCTGGTAATGAAAAGAGTTGATGAAAGAAATAAAAAAGGCAAGTTAAATATTTTGGCCATATTAAAAGATGTAATACTCTTATTAAAAATCATACTGGAGGGCAGTGTTGAAGGCAAGAGGTAGACAATGATACAAGTGGATAGGTAACATTAAGGGATGAACGGCAATCTGACAGAATGTACAATTAAGGCGATAGACAGACAGTGTATGAGATCCATTACAGCCAACCTTCATTGTAGAGATGACACCTGATTGATCTAGTGTAACCATTAACCAGGTTTCGAACCCACAACTATGGAATGTAAACATAATTCTTACCCACATTTATTTATAGCAGTATGGGTGTGGTGAGAAGGGAGGGTAGGACATTCTCCCGCTATTCCTGGGGTTGTGGGTTCAGTTTGGACCCGGGCGGATTTGAATGTGAAAAGTGGACCTGGGTTCTCAGGTCGACCCAGCCAAATACGGGCACCGGCACGTGCCTTGGGAAGTAAAGGTTGTGGCTTGATCGCATCACCCCTGGAGGGTCGGTGGGTCTTTCAAATATGGGTCCACCACCGTATGTTCAATGCGCAGAAAGGGACCGCTAGATTTAGGTCTGAGAAATGTATATATGTCCTTTACATGATGTCGCAGTGAACCCCAGCATTTTTTGGCTGTTTGTGATTTCTTGGCAAGTTTACATTCTGTAGTTTGCCATTGCTTTTATAATGACCGGTAGTTCCTCCAAAGTCGGAGAGTGTCTGCCTGTACGGCGAGGAACCACCAGTCTGCACACCAATAAGCCAGACATGGGACAACGGATACTCACGCAAAACTCAGGTCCTGTATGACATCAGACTGATGTTGGACAACAGGATGCCTTCACCCGACATACAGGACTTCGCATTGGAGCTCAAGCCAACGAACACAAGAAAGCAAGCATAATGACCGGTAGTCATACCGTTGTATGAAAACCAGCGCAATGCGGGCTGATTCCAATTCGTTGTTTCAAAGATGGTATGTCGAATTGTGAATCACAATGGTAACACCTTCGTCACAGCGTTGGCTAATGCCAGAAGACATTAAACAAATATAGAGAATATTCATATATCATAGGTCCAGTAAGAGAATGTTCATATATCATAGGTCCAGTAAGAGAATGTTCATATATCATAGGTCCAGAAAGAGAATGTTCATATATCGTAGGTCCAGTAAGAGAATGTTCATATATCATAGGTCTAGTAAGAGAATGTTCATATATCATAGGTCCAATAAGAGAATGTTCACATATCTTAGGTCCAGTAAGAGAATGTTCATATATCATAGGTCCAGTAAGAGAATGTTCATATATCGTAGGTCCAGTAAGAGAATGTTCATGTATCATAGGTCCAGTTAGAGAATGTTCATATATCATAGGTCCAGTAAGAGAATGTTCACATATCTTAGGTCTAGTAAGAGAATGTTCACATATCGTATGTCCAGTAAGAGAATGTTCACATATCGTAGGTCCAGTAAGAGAATGTTCATATATCATAGGTCCAGTAAGAGAATGTTCACATATCTTAGGTCCAGTAAGAGAATGTTCATATATCGTAGGTCCAGTAAGAGAATGTTCACATATCTTAGGTCCAGTAAGAGAATGTTCATATATCATAGGTCCAGTAAGAGAATGTTCATATATTGTATGTCCAGTAAGAGAATGTTCATGTATCATAGGTCCAGTTAGAGAATGTTCATATATCATAGGTCCAGTAAGAGAATGTTCATGTATCATAGGTCCAGTAAGAGAATGTTCATATATCGTAGGTCCAGTAAGAGAATGTTCACATATCTTAGGTCCGGTAAGAGAATGTTCATATATCATAGGTCCAGTAAGAGAATGTTCATATATTGTATGTCCAGTAAGAGAATGTTCATGTATCATAGGTCCAGTAAGAGAATGTTCATATATCGTAGGTCCAGTAAGAGAATGTTCACATATCTTAGGTCTAGTAAGAGAATGTTCACATATCGTATGTCCAGTAAGAGAATGTTCACATATCGTAGGTCCAGTAAGAGAATGTTCATATATCATAGGTCCAGTAAGAGAATGTTCACATATCTTAGGTCCAGTAAGAGAATGTTCATATATCATAGGTCCAGTAAGAGAATGTTCATATATCGTAGGTCCAGTAAGAGAATGTTCATATATTGTATGTCCAGTAAGAGAATGTTCATGTATCATAGGTCCAGTTAGAGAATGTTCATATATCATAGGTCCAGTAAGAGAATGTTCATATATCATAGGTCCAGTAAGAGAGTGTTCATATATTGTAGGTCCAGTAAGAGAATGTTCATGTATCATAGGTCCAGTAAGAGAATGTTCATATATCGTAGGTCCAGTAAGAGAATGTTCACATATCTTAGGTCTAGTAAGAGAATGTTCACATATCGTATGTCCAGTAAGAGAATGTTCACATATCATATGTCCAGTAAGAGAATGTTCACATATCATATGTCCAGTAAGAGAATGTTCATATATCGTATGTCCAGTAAAAGAATGTTCATATATCGTATGTCCAGTAAGAGAATGTTCACATATCATATGTCCAGTAAGAGAATGTTCACATATTGTAGGTCCAGTTAGAGAATGTTCATATATCATAGGTCCAGTAAGAGAATGTTCATATATCATAGGTCCAGTAAGAGAATGTTCATATATCGTAGGTCCAGTAAGAGAATGTTCACATATCTTAGGTCCAGTAAGAGAATGTTCATATATCATAGGTCCAGTAAGAGAATGTTCATATATTGTAGGTCCAGTAAGAGAATGTTCATGTATCATAGGTCCAGTTAGAGAATGTTCATATATCATAGGTCCAGTAAGAGAATGTTCATATATCATAGGTCCAGTAAGAGAATGTTCATATATTGTAGGTCCAGTAAGAGAACGTTCATGTATCATTGGTCCAGTAAGAGAATGTTCATATATCGTAGGTCCAGTAAGAGAATGTTCACATATCTTAGGTCTAGTAAGAGAATGTTCACATATCGTATGTCCAGTAAGAGAATGTTCACATATCATATGTCCAGTAAGAGAATGTTCACATATCGTATGTCCAGTAAGAGAATGTTCATATATCATAGGTCCAGTAAGAGAATGTTCACATATCTTAGGTCCAGTAAGAGAATGTTCACATATCTTAGGTCTAGTAAGAGAATGTTCACATATCGTATGTCCAGTAAGAGAATGTTCATATATCATATGTCCAGTAAGAGAATGTTCATATATCGTAGGTCCAGTAAGAGAATGTTCACATATCTTAGGTCCAATAAGAGAATGTTCACATATCATAGGTCCAGTAAGAGAAAGTTCACATATCTTAGGTCTAGTAAGAGAATGTTCACATATCTTAGGTCCAGTAAGAGAATGTTCACATATCATAGGTCCAGTAAGAGAATGTTCACATATCTTAGGTCCAGTAAGAGAATGTTCACATATCTTAGGTCCAGTAAGAGAATGTTCACATATCTTAGGTCTAGTAAGAGAATGTTCACATATCTTAGGTCTAGTAAGAGAATGTTCACATATCGTATGTCCAGTAAGAGAAAGTTCATATATTGTAGGTCCAGTAAGAGAATATTCACATATCTTTGGTCCAGTAAGAGAATGTTCACATATCTTAGGTCTAGTAAGAGAATGTTCACATATCTTAGGTCTAGTAAGAGAATGTTCATATATCGTATGTCCAGTAAGAGAATGTTCACATATCGTAGGTCCAGTAAGAGAATGTTCACATATCGTAGGTCCAGTAAGAGAATGTTCATATATCGTAGGTCCAGTAAGAGAATGTTCATATATCATAGGTCCAGTAAGAGAATGTTCACATATCGTAGGTCCAGTAAGAGAATGTTCATATATCATAGGTCCAGTAAGAGAATGTTCATATATCGTAGGTCCAGTAAGAGAATGTTCATATAACGTAGGTCCAGTAAGAGAATGTTCATATAATATAGGTCCATTAAGAGAATGTGCATATAACGTAGGTCCAGTAAGAGAATGTTCATATATCATAGGTCCAGTAAGAGAATGTTCACATATCTTAGGTCCAGTAAGAGAATGTTCATATATCATAGGTCCAGTAAGAGAATGTTCACATATCGTTGGTCCAATAAGAGAATGTTCACATATCGTTGGTCCAGTAAGAGAATGTTCATATAATGTAGGTCCATTAAGAGAATGTGCATATAACGTAGGTCCAGTAAGAGAATGTTCATATATCATAGGTCCAGTAAGAGAATGTTCACATATCTTAGGTCCAGTAAGAGAATGTTCATATATCATAGGTCCAGTAAGAGAATGTTCACATATCGTTGGTCCAATAAGAGAATGTTCATATATTGGTCCAGTAACAAACATGTGGAAGTGCTATGCCGCGCCTCGTATATGGCGAACATTTACAGACGTGTTATCATTGGTTGGTTCTGTTGTGTTGTACGTGATACATATAAATATCATCTGCTGGAAGTTACTTATCTGTTGGGGTATCCTTGCACTCTGGACATGTTCATAGGTGCTCAGATCTCTTCCCCAACACATGCGTCAGTGTCTGGCGGCTAATAGTGCCAGTTCTATGTTGGTTGGCAAGACCCTTCGTTCTCTTAGTGTGCCTCGTTTATGGTTGTGTCAGTTATCACTCCAGAGCCTCGCTAGACAACGACGTCGTTTCACTGGCGCCATTAGACCTCGCTCTCCACATCTCTCCACGGACATTACTAAAATCGGCTGAGTACATGTGCTGGCCGTTTGCAGGGGATGCAGAGCCAGCAAGTTTATCAGCTCGTACATTTCCGTCAGCTCCCGCATGTCCCGGGACGAAAATGAAGGTGATCTCAAACAGCAGGACTCCACAGCGATTCAGTCCACTGTCTACGTACAGCTCCTACCTCGACCTTTCGGATAATGCTCATTAAATGACTTAGGAAACACACATAGAGGTAATTCTATGAATCTAGCCATTTGAAAGCCAGTTTCTTTGCCGTTACCTCCATTGAATTTTAGTTTAGTAGCTTCCATTGGCAGGCTTCGTGGCTTAGAGGTTATGTCTTTTCTCCGTAATCTCGTATACTCGCGTCGGTAACGTGATGACGGTGAGAATCAGCAATGGTTCGAATCGCATCGGTAACTTACGGGGTATGTAAGCCGGCCGCTCAGAAAGCAATGGCAAACTACTGAGCGTAATCTTGCCAAGAAATCGACAGCTGAAAGATGCTGGTGTTGACAGCGATGTCCTGTAAAGGATATGCAAAAAAAAAAAAGACGTTTCCATTGCATTCTGGAAGGCTGGCGTTTCATACGACTGACATTGCAAAGCGATCTGCTTCAAAATCGTCAAAAGAAATTTTGAATTTTCGTGAGGACATTGGTGACATCAAGGAGTGAGATAAATGTTGACGCACGATTGAATACAGTTATCAGTGAGAGAGTGAGTCAAGAAAGTGACCAAAGTATGTTGTTTGAAGCTATCAGCTCCGTGGTGTGAAGAGTGATCGGCGTGACTAACAGTTGTAAACAGTCACGAACCAGCGGGAGCTCTGTCAGGAAGAGGTGTTAACTGACTCAGTGTCGAATTATATAATACATCACCAAATGCAATCTCCAATTTGGATGGAAATACGATATAACGCCATAGTAAGATCATCGTGTTTTTTGCTTTGTTTCGAGCTATCTTCCACACTTTGAATGCTCAATGAAGGGAAATGTAAATTATAATACTTGTTCTTTTGATTATGTCCCTTGTGTGGCCCAAACCTACTTTTTTTGGGTCACATCATCTCATCTCATCTCATCATGTTCCTCTTGTACCTTGCGGTGTCGAGGTGAAGTATAAACAGCGAGAGAGTGCCCGCTTATGGCTTCATATATCGATATTCCCATGAACTCTGTTATTCCCTGCGTCCATCGTTTACGTGGTCGGCCACTTCCTCTGCTTCCATCAGGTCTGTACATCATTGCTTGTTTGGTATACCGTTACAGTAGTGTACCTACTTGCATGGCCAAACCATTTGACTTGCTGCCTTCTAATAAAATCTAGTGCAGCTATAACCCCCACTTTAGTCCTGATTTCTTAATTTCTGATCTTATCTCTTCTTGATACATTGAGTATTCTTCTCAATGTTGTTGTGATTTTTCTTTTCTCTTTTTCTGTCATTGTTCAGGTTTGGCATTGATAACATATAGTTGGTCGGAAGATTGTGTTGTAAAGTGCTTTCTTAGTAGTTATTGATACATGTTTGTTTTTTAGCATTGGTGCCATTTGTCCCATGAGTTGGTTTGCCTTATTTCATCTATTTTCGATCTCGTCTTCTGATTTGCCATTTGATGATATTATACTTCCTAGGTACTTGAAACTCTTTACTTTAGGTTTAGGTGAATCGTTGTTGCTTTTTCTTCTTTAGTTACAGTCATTACCTCTGTTTTGCTTGTGCTAATTTTCATGTTATGTTCCCTACACATTTCGTTTAGACTATTCATGTGGTCTTGTAATTCAGCTTCTGATTTTGCTATTAGTGCTTGGTCGTCCGCAAAGAGGAGTTCTCTAATGGTTAGATTTGCAGATGGTTCTTCTT
>JACEFZ010008276.1:27500-50000 GCA_014155875.1 Cepaea nemoralis
CGGCCAATACCTGAGCTTCTGACGGTAGTGACCTTTGACCCGTTGACCATAAAACCGGTTGTTTCTTTTAGTTTTTAGTCGTTGGATCAACATAACGGCACACGGTTTAACGCATAAGTGCTCCGTTTTCCTCCTAACTCAAACCTGAGTCTGGAGAAACTCAGCTCAATGCACGAACTCTGTTGCATCGGCGAGGATCCTGAAATAGTTTGGGTAGATTTTTAACTCGAAATTTTGCCCGGGCAGCGCTGTTAGGCTACTCTTTTTCGATTTCCAACTGCCAAGGGATTTTTTACGTGCGCAACAATGCACACGGGCGTCCTATCTCACTACCCAGAGACCAGGGGAAATTTTATTACTGGAAGTCTAGGTGGATTTTTTAAATAAATTCTGGTCCTCCCCGGTTCATACAATCCACTGATAGTCGTCTAACGCGCGTCAGTCGCTCCCAGCTAGGATACAGATTCAGATAAGTACCTTTCATATTGTCATGTAGTGTGTTTCATGTAATTTTGTGTCGGTTTGTGTTTGTTTGTTCTGTGCTGACGAAGGCTTTGGCCGCAACGTCAAATTTGTTTCTTGTAGTCGTGTTTTAGTAAAGCTCACAATCTACTTCGCGTTTTTTGGTGATTCATTCGTTGCCTAGTAGTAGTAGTAGTAGTAGTAGTAGTAGTAGTAGTAGTAGTAGTAGTAGTAGTAGTAGCGTAGTAGTAGTAGTAGTAGTAGTAGTAGTAGTAATAGTAGTAGTAGTAGTAGTAGTAGTAGTAGTAGTAGTAGTAGTAGTAGTAGTAGTAGTAGTAGTAGTAGTAGTAGTAGTAGTAGTAGTAGTAGAAACGATAAATTCGAGTCTTGGCCGACAAATCCGAATTATTCCCGGCATTTGTTGTCCGGCATGGTCTTCCCGAATCGTCGGCAGTAGGACGTCCATGGCATTCACAACCGATAATTCCACCGAAGCTACAGCTCAATGTCGTTTATGTGAGAATTCATTTTGTCAAACGGTCTCAACATTCTCGGGGTCGAGTTAGCGTAGTGGCTAGACTCTGCCCTACCAGCTCGGAGGTCGTGCGTTCCATCCTCACTTAGGCGAAATCAACTGTTTAAAAACTGACCTTGGCTACCACAAGAAATAGCAAAGCAAGTAAGAAGGTATGCCAAAACGATATAGCAATAAGAAAAGACACAAACAATTACATATTAAGCACGAAAAGACACTGCATGAATTAAGAACGGACAATGCAGGTCAGCATGGTCGAATAGGTGAGAACGCGTGTTCTTAAACATCCGGTGTGCTGATGCCGAGGTAAGCGGTTCAACCGCTACACCGGACAGCTGGACTAAAATGTTGACCTGTCGTCCTTGACTTGGGGACGTTAATTACAAGTACCTCTGAAGTTGGAGTGGGTTCGCCTGATGGCGAGGGACACCGTTAATAGGGAAAACTAATCCACACGCAAAATTCAGCCCATCACTACGATAGAGGAGCGGCTGGCCGAGAGGCTAGAACGTCGGACTCTCATTCGGGAGACCCGGGTTCGATCCCTCGGTAAGGTGTCGGATTTTTTTCTGTCGGGGGCAAAAAGAAAATCCTAACCTGCACAGTTCGCGGCGACTGCACTAGCCAGGCGGCCTTTATTCCTCAGGCTCAAAGACCCCTCTGCCATACACCGCAAGGTACTATATTGGCAGTAAATGACAGAATGACTACGATAAATCGTGTGTATGGACTACGCTTGAGTTCAAAGCGAGCGGGTGCAAAAGTGCAATAAAAAAAAAAAACGGACAACGAAATGAAATAACAAATAAAATGGCACCAGACTGTAAAGAAACCGAAGAGAAGACGTAAAAATTAAACATGAAATACAACAGAATTTTAAAAAGAATGAACACGGCAGAATGTTAATAAGAATTCAGAAAGACTAAGGTGAAAGTAACAAAGATAAAAGCACATACATTAATTTAAAGAAAAAAAAAAGGACGCTGAACAGGCGAGGCTGCTTTTGTGGATACAAAAAATATAATTGCTGTGGCCTTGTCAGGACCAAGTTAAATGTTGTCACCAAACGAGAAACGACCTCGCCAAACCACATTGCCCGGCCAGGATGTCGGCACGACTGATGCTAATTCCTGAGATTAATTTATGACTCCAGACTCCTGACAGAGCTGCGTCCGCTTTGCAAAATGACATGTGTCATGTTTTAATGTCTCGCTTACCCACAGGACCTTCTCTTCATTCCTCTGAGAAACCACGGTAGGTTTTCATGAAATCTGCGCAATCTAGTTACTACACCAACAAGAGGGGCTTCAGGAACTCGTCCTGCATTGTGTTTTGTTCATTTCGCTGTTTGATTTCGCCAGGTGCACACGTAAGTTGTTGTACTCTTAATTATTATTTAATAATATGAACCGTTGCTGGCTTTTGAAGGAAGATTTTTCCGAGCTGTGGTTTCTTCTCCCTCATCTTCGTCCCTCTTTCGACGTTAGTGCATTGTACGTAATTATGTTTCATAGCGTGCCCGACTTTAGTATGTACTTGTGTAAGGTTAGCTCACTGCGTGCCATTGTGTAATGGTTAGGATGTTAAGTAGACAATGACATGAGCGCGGTAGGACCAGGGTTCGATGTCAGTTCACAATGGTTCGCTACGGGAGGTAAAGACTGACCACCTATCCCTTCGTGCACTCCGGCTTACACAATGTGATGTCCTAGCACTTTACGTATCCACGGCATGTTCCTGGTAGGGGACTTGTTTGTCTGTTTCCTCTAGACCAGTGTTTCCCAACGTGGGGCCCATGCCCCACAGGGGGGCAATTCGATTGTTAAGGGGGGCAATTCGAAAATATAACAAAACGGGCGGACTTGAGACTGAAGTTAACTAAATTGGAACCTGACATAAAATCTCTTTGCAGCAAACATCAAGCGCAACGTTCTCACTAAATTTAAATAATAAATAATTACTAATAATTAAAATAATATAGAAAAATCTTTTATTAAAATTATTTTGTACTTGAATTTCAGTTCTCCATTATATGTTTTGAAAATTTACTTACTGTGTTTGCTCAATAATTTCCTTTTGATTTTGATAATTTCCGAAATTGATTTCTTCCTAAAACCTATAATTCAAGTTTCTTTTTAGTGAACATTTCAATTTTTGAATATAAAAAATAATGTATATGTAATGTGGGGGCGGGGGGGGGGGGGGGGAATAAGAATTTTAGAAAGGCTTAGGTGGGGCATAGGACAAAAAAGGTTGGGAAACACTGCTCTAGACAGATTCACCCCAGGTGGCGAGTCCTACCTACCTGGTGGTCGGCTTCCTTTTCTATCAGTTGTGCCAGCCAGGGCAGAGACTTACGGCCTACTCTTCGCGATTTCTACTACTACTACTACTACTACTACTACTACTACTACTACTACTACTACTACTACTACTACTACTACTACCACTACTACTACTACTACTACTACTACTACTACTACTACTACTACTACTACTACTACTACTACTACTACTACTACTACTACTACTACTACTACTACTACTACTACAGCAGCAGCAGTAGTAGTAGTAGTAGTAGTAGTAGTAGTAGTAGTAGTAGTAGTAGTAGTAGCAGTAGTAGTAGTAGTAGTTAAATTTAGTTTCATATACTTAAAGTACATCGCAGTCAACCCCAGATTTTTGGCTGTTTGTGATCTCTTGGCAAGTTTTCGTTCAGTAGTTTGCCATTGCTTTCTACTTGACCAGCACCCATCCCATATTATAGAAAACCCAACGCATGGCGGTCTGCTGCTCAATCGGCAGCAGCTGTGTTTTGAACCCGGTATGCGGGATTACGAACTGCGTCAGTAAAATTTCGACACGGAGCAGGCTGTAGTATTAGTAGCAGAAGCAGTAAGAAGGGCAGAATGTCAGACGGGCCTGCTTGCCCAATTTTTAACTCTTTGAAAATAAAGTTCTTTCATTCTTTAAATCAGCATAGTTTTCAGCTTGAATACCCATCCATAGATTCAAGTAGACGGACCAAAATCTACCAACAGCCCAGAACACTCTTAGTTTATAGTCATCGGGCAAACATGAGACAGTCATATGGGGCTACTTGTATCTACTTCTTCCCTTACTTCTTCTTCTTCGTTGCCCATCCAGAATGTTTGGTTTGGACGTAACTGCGCTGTGCCTGTTTACAGAGAAGCTGCGATATGTCCACCTTTCGGCCGGGACATTAAACTTCTTCGGTTGTTTGTTGACCGGATTTACCTTTCCAGATTTTTATTTACTTCTATAACACACATCTGATGTCAGATGCCTTGACGAGATTAGAACAAGAATCGCCATGGCGACAGTAGCCTTTAGCTAGATGAAAAACATACTGACCAATAAAAAGATGTCAATTGAAACGAGGAAAAGAGTCTTGAGGGGATACATAGAGCCTGTTCTTTTGTATGGATGTGAAACTTGGACAATGTGCGGTCAAGCTGAAAAACATCTGATAGCTGCAGAAATGTGGTTTCTGAGGAAAATGCAAAGAATACCATGGACAGACAGAAAAACCAATGACCAAGTACTACAGGAGACAAATGACAATCGTAAATTAATTAGAGAAATTAGACGTAGACAGTCAAATTTTTTTGGACATGTTATGAGAAGTAATGGATTGGAGAACTTAGTGACAACTGGCAAGATCGAAGGGAACAGACCAAGAGGAAGACCGAGATGAAAATACCTGGATGGCTTGGCCACATGGCATGGACGAGACAGGAACACTGAGCTGATCCACAACACTGGTGATCGAGTGAAATGGCGAGTCATGACCACCAACGCTTTCCGGCATGGCACATTATTGATTGACTATAACACACAAGCAGGCTGTGTAACAGGGTAACAGGACACGAATGCAACTGAAGGAACTCGCTTAGTAGAAATAGTCTGAGTTTATTGCTGGAGGCATGTTGTTCATATCAAAAACGTATCATCATTATACAAGTGTAGACTCACATCCTGCTAGGCTGAGAACAGGGTAGTAACTAATCTCTTAGCATACTCTGCCGCTCAGTTGTGGAACAATCTTCCACAAGAAATCAAAGACACCACCAATCATGATTCATACATTCGCAACCTGTTTGAACACTACCTTAGTACAGACTACATGCCCCCATAACAAATAACACAAAAAAGACAATAATGGTAACTTATCTCAAACGACAACTAGCCAAAAAACATTCCCTTATGTATGGCACGTTACACCCTCCTTAGGTATTTATAATGCCCATGTTAAACACTACCTCAGTGAGTCATTTGTTATTGATTATTTTTCATGCGTTTTAATGTTCTTTTGTTGTCAAAAGTTGCTTCATAAGAGATGTTGAATGAAAGAATGTATGAGAGGAAATAGAGAAGAAGGGCAGAATGTCAGACGGGCCTGCGTGCCCAATTCTTAACCCTTTGAAAATAAAGACTTATTATTATTATTATTATTATTATTCTACGTCAACGCGTGAGCGTCCCTAGATACCTAACTACAGGGTGCTCACGCGTGAATCAGCTAATAGATCCGTTTTCCCTTTGCACGCCATGCCAATTAAACCCCTTGAACAGATCTACTCTGTTATAGCTGCACCGGTATCTTGGGTCTAGTGTATACATCATCATCATCATCATCATCATCATCATCATCATCATCATCATCATCATCATCATCATCATCATCATCATCATCATCATCATCATCATCATCGTCATCATCGTTTGCCATGCCGATCAGTGTTGGTGGTCTTGTGACTGGAGTCAGGTCTCTGTTCTTGTCTGGTATTGTCATGTGGCCAGGCCATCCAGTTATGTATCTCTGTGCCTCCCCTTTCTCTTTTCCCACCAATTTTGCCAGTTGTCACTACATTGTCCAGGATATTCCTACTCGAAACGTGCCAATAAAATCTTGTCTGTGTATGTCTAATTTCTGTAATCAATGTACGGGTTTCATTTGTTTCTTATAGAACTGTCCCATTCGTTTTACTGTCCGCCCACGATAATCTTTCCATGTTTCCTCAGAAACGACATGTTCACAGTCATTAGATGTTTCTCAGCTTGTCTGCACATTGTCTATGTTTCACATCCACATGACAGTATAGGTTATATATAGAACTTCAACACATTTTCTCACTGTAATGCCCAGTTGCCGGCTTCGTGGCTTAGAGGTTATGACTTTTCTCCGTAATCTCGTATACTCTCGTCGGCAACGTGATGACGGTTCAAATCAGCAGTGGTTCGAATCGCATCGGTAACTTACGGGGTATGTGAGCCGGCCACTCAGAAAGCAATGGCAAACTACTGAGCGTAATCTTGCCAAGAGATCAACATACAGCTGAAAGATGCTGGTGTTGACAGCTAAGTCCTGTAAAGGATATGCTAAAAAAATAAATAAATCCCCAGTTAGTTTCCACAAAACAAAAACAAAATGGGAAATATGTTTCCCGTCTCGCAAAAGGCTACCATTGCCATGTCGATTTTTTTTTAAAACACATAAGCCACAAACAATATGTTGCACGATTTATTGCCTGGCAGCATGCCCTGCATCTGGTCAGGTGCATACCGCAGAGTTATATATCAAATGAAATGAATAAATGATTTATACTTTGGTTGAAATAAGGAATAAATCTTGCAACAGGTTGCGTGTGACTTCCGTGTTTACATTAATGAAGGGAATATATTGTTTTGTATAGGGATTCTGGTCTCTACAAGCCACCTTCCGTCAGATGTTATGACTGTCCTGAGAGAGTTGTACCGATTCACTTGTTGAAGAATTTTCTTATTTACTTGGGGGTTACATTGTGGTATTTCTTTCTGCTTGGAGACGGGCATAATCTCATCTCATCTCATACTTCTTGTATCTTCCGGTGTCTAGATTAATATAAACAGCGGGAGAATGCCCGTTTATGGGCTTCATACATCGAAATTACCATGGACACTATTATTACCCCTGTCCATCGTTTACATAGTCGGCCTCTTCCTCCGGTGTCTTTTTATCTGTACACTTGTTCCTGCAGCGAGGCGCCGTCGTTATTTGGAGGTGACAGGTTGGAATCCCAGTCGGAATCTATAGCTGTCAATTTATCTATTGTCTAGTGCCTCCTCCATTCCCTGCTTCTGTCATTTTCTTCTATGAGCGTCAACCAATACATGTGGCTTTATTTATAAACTGTCTTAGTGGCCTCAGAGGAATCCTCAATTGATATTTATACGTGTAAATCATTGCTTGTTGTGGTATACTGTTAGTTGGTAGCCTAGTTATATGGCCGAGCTATTTAACTTGTTGTTTTCTAATTAAATCTAGCTCCATTACTCCCAACTCAGGAATCTCATTTCCGTTGATGTAATTTGTTTTCCCTCTTGTTCTGTCGTTGTCCAGGTTTGGCATTGGTAGCATAGAGTTGATAGGAAAATTTTGTTGTAGAATGCCTTTTTAGTGTCAACTGATACATCTTTGTTCTTTATTATTGGTGCTAATTGTCCAATGAGTTGGTTTGCCCTATTGCATCTAATTTCGATCTCGTCTTCTGATTTGCCATTTAATGATATTAAACATAACAAAACCTGATAGAATATGTGAACAATGGAATAGACAGGAGAAACGGCAAGTAGTATCGTAGTAGTAGTATTAGTATTAGTAGTAGTAGTAGTAGTAGTAGTAGTAGTAGTAGTAGTAGTATAGTAGTAGTAGTAGTAGTAGTAGTAGTAGTAGTAGTAGTAGTAGTAGTAGTAGCGTAGTAGTACTAGTAGTAGCGTAGTAGTAGTAGTAGTGGTAGTAGTAGTAGTGGTAGTAGTAGTAGTAGCATAGTATTAATAGTAGTAGTAGTATAGTACTAGTATTATTAGTGGTAGTAGCGTAGAAGTAGTAGTAGTAGTAGTAGTAGTAGTAGTAGTAGTAGTAGTAGTAGTATAGTAATAGTTGCAGCAGTTGTAGTAGTACTAGCAGCAGAAGTAGCTGTAGTAGTAGTAGTAGTAGTAGTAGTAGTAGTAGTAGTAGTAGTCGTAGTAGCAGCAGAAGTAGCAGTAGTAATAGCGAAGTAGTAGTAGTAGTAGTAGTAGTAGTAGTAGTAGTAGTAGTAGTGGTGGTGGTAGTAGTAGTAGTAGTAATAGTAGTAGCAACAGCAGCATTAGTAAGTAGTAGTAGTAATAGTAGTAGTAATAATAGTAGTAGCAACAGCAGCAGTTCTAAGTAGTAGTAGTAGTAGTAGTAGTAGTAGTATTAGTAGTAGTAGTAGTAGTAGTAGTAGAAAAAACTGTCTCATCTTCCAGTTGGGCTCACTCTCCCCTCACGGCCTCAATGTCCAACACATTTTCATTTAACTTCTAAACCCCACCCCCTCCCACCCATTAGTTGTATAGTCCACTAAAAAGGTAGTTGCATGTCCTTTTCATGTCTTCGCCGTCAACCCCAGCATTATTTTTGCTGTTTGAGATTTTTTGGTAGATTTGCGTTCGGTGGTTTGCAATCGTTTTCTGAGCGACCGCTACTCATGCTCGTCTATGAGGACCAACGCAATGAAATCTTCCGCAGCTGTGCTTCTAGCGCTGAACGATTCATCGCTAATTCCGAACTGCGTCCGTGACATCTTCGCCAATCCCAATTTTGTTCTCTTCCGCTCACATGGGCGCCTCTCCACCCCACCCCTTTCCCACTTATTCTCCCGCCCAGTGGCTCGGCCAATACCTGAGCTTCTGACGGTATTGACCTTTGACCCGTTGACCATAAAACCGGTTGTTTCTCTTAGTTTTTAGTCGTTGGATCAACATAACGGCACACGGTTTAACGCATAAGTGCTCCGTTTTCCTCCTAACTCAAACCTGAGTCTGGAGAAACTCAGCTCAATGCACGAACTCTGTTGCATCGGCGAGGATCCTGAAATAGTTTGGGTAGATTTTTAACTCGAAATTTTGCCCGGGCAGCGCTGTTAGGCTACTCTTTTTCGATTTCCAACTGCCAAGGGATTTTTTACGTGCGCAACAATGCACACGGGCGTCCTATCTCACTACCCAGAGACCAGGGGAAATTTTATTACTGGAAGTCTAGGTGGATTTTTTAAATAAATCCCGGTCCTCCCCGGTTCATACAATCCACTGATAGTCGTCTAACGCGCGTCAGTCGCTCCCAGCTAGGATACAGATTCAGATAAGTACCTTTCATATTGTCATGTAGTGTGTTTCATGTAATTTTGTGTCGGTTTGTGTTTGTTCTGTGCTGACGAAGGCTTTGGCCGCAACGTCAAATTTGTTTCTTGGAGTCGTGTTTTAGTAAAGCTCACAATCTACTTCGCGTTTTTCGGTGATTCATTCGTTGCCTAGTAGTAGTAGTAGTAGTAGTAGTAGTAGTAGCGTAGTAGTAGTAGTAGTAGTAGTAGTAGTAGTAGTAGTAGTAGTAGTAGTAGTAGTAGTAGTAGTAGTAGTAGTAGTAGTAGTAGAAACGATAAATTCGAGTCTTGGCCGACAAATCCGAATTATTCCCGGCATTTGTTGTCCGGCATGGTCTTCCCGAATCGTCGGCAGTAGGACGTCCATGGCATTCACAACCGATAATTCCGCCGAAGCTACAGCTCAATTTCGTTTATGTGAGAATTCATTTTGTCAAACGGTCTCAACATTCTCGAGGTCGAGTTAGCGTAGTGGCTAGACTCTGCCCTACCAGCTCGGAGGTCGTGCGTTCCATCCTCACTTAGGCGAAATCAACTGTTTAAAAACTGACCTTGGCTACCACAAGAAATAGCAAAGCAAGTAAGAAGGTATGCCAAAACGATATAGCAATAAGAAAAGACACAAACAATTACATATTAAGCACGAAAAGACACTGCATGAATTAAGAACGAACAATGCAGGTCAGCATGGTCGAATAGGTGAGAACGCGTGTTCTTAAACATCCGGTGTGCTGATGCCGAGGTAAGCGGTTCAACCGCTACACCGGACAGCTGGACTAAAATGTTGACCTGTCGTCCTTGACTTGGGGACGTTAATTACAAGTACCTCTGAAGTTGGAGTGGGTTCGCCTGATGGCGAGGGACACCGTTAATAGGGAAAACTAATCCACACGCAAAATTCAGCCCATCACTACTATAAATCGTGTGTATGGACTACGCTTGAGTTCAAAGCGAGCGGGTGCAAAAGTGCAATAAAAAAAAACGGACAACGAAATAAAATAACAAATAAAATGGCACCAGACTGTAAAGAAACCGAAGAGAAGACGTAAAAATTAAACATGAAATACAACAGAATTTTAAAAAGAATGAACACGGCAGAATGTTAATAAGAATTCAGAAAGACTAAGGTGAAAGTAACAAAGATAAAAGCACATACATTAATTTAAAGAAAAAAAAAAAAGGACGCTGAACAGGCGAGGCTGCTTTTGTGGATACAAAAAATATAATTGCTGTGGCCTTGTCAGGACCAAGTTAAATGTTGTCACCAAACGAGAAACGACCTCGCCAAACCACATTGCCCGGCCAGGATGTCGGCACGACTGATGCTAATTCCTGAGATTAATTTATGACTCCAGACTCCTGACAGAGCTGCGTCCGCTTTGCAAAATGACATGTGTCATGTTTTAATGTCTCGCTTACCCACAGGACCTTCTCTTCATTCCTCTGAGAAACCACGGTAGGTTTTCATGAAATCTGCGCAATCTAGTTACTACACCAACAAGAGGGGCTTCAGGAACTCGTCCTGCATTGTGTTCTGTTCATTTCGCTGTTTGATTTCGCCAGGTGCACACGTAAGTTGTTGTACTCTTAATTATTATTTAATAATATGAACCGTTGCTGACTTCTGAAGGAAGATTTTTCCGAGCTGTGGTTTCTTCTCCCTCATCTTCGTCCCTCTTTCGACGTTAGTGCATTGTACGTAATTATGTTTCATAGCGTGCCCGACTTTAGTATGTACTTGTGTAAGGTTAGCTCACTGCGTGCCATTGTGTAATGGTTAGGATGTTAAGTAGACAATGACATGAGCGCGGTAGGACCAGGGTTCGATGTCAGTTCACAATGGTTCGCTACGGGAGGTAAAGACTGACCACCTATCCCTTCGTGCACTCCGGCTTACACAATGTGATGTCCTAGCACTTTACGTATCCACGGCATGTTCCTGGTAGGGGACTTGTTTGTCTGTTTCCTCTAGACCAGTGTTTCCCAACGTGGGGCCCATGCCCCACAGGGGGGCAATTCGATTGTTAAGGGGGGCAATTCGAAAATATAACAAAACGGGCCGACTTGAGACTGAAATAAACTAAATTGGAACCTGACATAAAATCTCTTTGCAGCAAACATCAAGCGCAAGGTTCTCACTAAATTTAAATAATAAATAATTACTAATAATTAAAATAATATAGAAAAATCTTTTATTAAAATTATTTTGTACTTAAATTTCAGTTCTCCATTATATGTTTTGAAAATTTACTTACTGTGTTTGCTCATTAATTTCCTTTTGATTTTGATAATTTCCGAAATTGATTTCTTCCTAAAACCTATAATTCAAGTTTCTTTTTAGTGAAAATTTCAATTTTTGAATATTAAAAATAATGTATATGTAATGTGGGGGCGGGGGGGGGGGGGGGGGGAATAAGAATTTTAGAAAGGCTTAGGTGGGGCATAGGACAAAAAAGGTTGGGAAACACTGCTCTAGACAGATTCACCCCAGGTGGCCGGTCCTACCTACCTGGTGGTCGGCTTCCTTTTCTATCAGTTGTGCCAGCCAGGGCAGAGACTTACGGCCTACTCTTCGCGATTTCTACTACTACTACTACTACTACTACTACTACTACTACTACTACTACTACTACTACTACTACTACTACTACTACTAACTACTACTACTACTACTACTACTACTACTACTACTACTACTACTACTACTACTACTACTACTACTACTACTACTACTACTACTACTACTACTACTACTACAGCAGCAGCAGCAGCAGCAGTAGTAGTAGTAGTAGTAGTAGTAGTAGTAGTAGTAGTAGTAGTAGTAGTAGTAGTAGTAGTAGTAGTAACAGTAGTAGTAGTTAAATTTAGTTTCATATACTTAAAGTACATCGCAGTCAACCCCAGAATTTTTGGCTGTTTGTGATCTCTTGGCAAGTTTTCGTTCAGTAGTTTGCCATTGCTTTCTGCTTGACCAGCACCCATCCCATATTATAGAAAACCCAACTCATGGCTGTCTGCTGCTCAATCGGCAGCAGCTGTGTTTTGAACCCGGTATGCGGGATTACGAACTGCGTCAGTAAAATTTCGACACGGAGCAGGCTGTAGTATTAGTAGCAGAAGCAGTAAGAAGGGCAGAATGTCAGACGGGGCCTGCTTGCCCAATTTTTAACTCTTTGAAAATAAAGTTCTTTCATTCTTTAAATCAGCATAGTTTTTCAGCTTGAATACCCATCCATAGATTCAAGTAGACGGACCAAAATCTACCAACAGCCCAGAACACTCTTAGTTTATAGTCATCGGGCAAACATGAGACAGTCATATGGGGCTACTTGTATCTACTTCTTCCCTTACTTCTTCTTCTTCGTTGCCCATCCAGAATGTTTGGTTTGGACGTAACTGCGCTGTGCCTGTTTACAGAGAAGCTGCGATATGTCCACCTTTCGGCCGGGACATTAAACTTCTTCGGTTGTTTGTTGACCGGATTTACCTTTCCAGATTTTTATTTACTTCCATAACACACATCTGATGTCAGATGCCTTGACGAGATTAGAACAAGAATTGCCATGGCGACAGTAGCCTTTAGCTAGATGAAAAACATACTGACCAATAAAAAGATGTCAATTGAAACGAGGAAAAGAGTGTTGAGGGGATACATAGAGCCTGTTCTTTTGTATGGATGTGAAACTTGGACAATGTGCAGTCAAGCTGAAAAACATCTGATAGCTGCAGAAATGTGGTTTCTGAGGAAAATGCAAAGAATACCATGGACAGACAGAAAAACCAATGACCAAGTACTACAGGAGACAAATGACAATCGTAAATTGATTAGAGAAATTAGACGTAGACAGTCAAATTTTTTGGACATGTTATGAGAAGAAATGGATTGGAGAACTTAGTGACAACTGGCAAGATCGAAGGGAACAGACCAAGAGGAAGACCGAGATGAAAATACCTGGATGGCTTGGCCACATGGCATGGACGAGACAGGAACACTGAGCTGATCCACGACACTGGTGATCGAGTGAAATGGCGAGTCATGACCACCAACGCTTTCCGGCATGGCACATGATTGATTGACTATAACACACAAGCAGGCTGTGTAACAGGGTAACAGGACACGAATGCAACTGAAGGAACTCGCTTAGTAGAAATAGTCTGAGTTTATTGCTGGAGGCATGTTGTTCATATCAAAAACGTATCATCATTATACAAGTGTAGACTCACATCCTGCTAGGCTGAGAACAGGGTCGTAACTAATCTCTATCCTGCTTCTACGTCAACGCGTGAGCGTCCCTAGATACCTAACTACTGGGTGCTCACGCGTGCATCAGCTAATAGATCCGTTTTCCCTTTGCACGCCATGCCAATTAAACCCCTTGAACAGATCTACTCTGTTATAGCTGCACCGGTATCTTGGGTCTAGTGTATACATCATCATCATCATCATCATCATCATCATCATCATCATCATCATCATCATCATCGTCATCGTCATCATCGTTTGCCATGCCGATCAGTGTTGGTGGTCTTGTGACTGGAGTCAGGTTTCTGTTCTTGTCTGGTATTGTCATGTGGCCAGGCCATCCAGTTATGTATCTCTGTGCCTCCCCTTTCTCTTTTCCCACCAATTTTGCCAGTTGTCACTACATTGTCCAGGATATTCCTACTCGAAACGTGCCAATAAAATCTTGTCTGTGTATGTCTAATTTCTGTAATCAATGTACGGGTTTCATTTGTTTCTTATAGAACTGTCCCATTCGTTTTACTGTCCGCCCACGATAATCTTTCCATGTTTCCTCAGAAACGACATGTTCACAGCCATAAGATGTTTCTCAGCTTGTCTGCACATTGTCTGTTTCAAATCCACATGACAGTATAGGTTATATATAGAACTTCAACACATTTTCTCACTGTAATGCCCAGTTGCCGGCTTCGTGGCTTAGAGGTTATGACTTTTCTCCGTAATCTCGTATACTCTCGTCGGCAACGTGATGACGGTTCAAATCAGTAGTGGTTCGAATCGCATCGGTAACTTACAGGGTATGTGAGCCGGCCGCTCAGAAAGCAATGGCAAACTACTGAGCGTAATCTTGCCAAGAGATCAACATACAGCTGAAAGATGCTGGTGTTGACAGCTAAGTCCTGTAAAGGATATGCTAAAAAAATAAATAAATCCCCAGTTAGTTTCCACAAAACAAAAACAAAATGGGAAATATGTTTCCCGTCTCGCAAAAGGCTACCATTGCCATGTCGATTTTTTTTTTAAACACATAAGCCACAAACAATATGTTGCACGATTTATTGCCTGGCAGCATGCCCTGCATCTGGTCAGGTGCATACCGCAGAGTTATATATCAAATGAAATGAATAAATGATTTATACTTTGGTTGAAATAAGGAATAAATCTTGCAACAGGTTGCGTGTGACTTCCGTGTTTACATTAATGAAGGGAATATATTGTTTTGTATAGGGATTCTGGTCTCTACAAGCCACCTTCCGTCAGATGTTATGGACTGTCCTGAGAGAGTTGTACCGATTCACTTGTTGAAGAATTTTCTTATTTACTTGGGGGTTACATTGTGGTATTTCTTTCTGCTTGGAGACGGGCATAATCTCATCTCATACTTCTTGTATCTTCCGGTGTCTAGATTAATATAAACAGCGGGAGAATGCCCGTTTATGGGCTTCATACATCGAAATTACCATGGACACTATTATTACCCCTGTTCATCGTTTACATAGTCGGCCTCTTCCTCCGGTGTCTTTTTATCTGTACACTTGTTCCTGCAGCGAGGCGTTGTCGTTATTTGGAGGTGACAGGTTGGAATCCCAGTCGGAATCTATAGCTGTCAATTTATCTATTGTCTAGTGCCTCCTCCATTCCCTGCTTCTGTCATCTTCTTCTATGAGCGTCAACCAATACATGTGGCTTTATTTATAAACTGTCTTAGTGGCCTCAGAGGAATCCTCAATTGATATTTATACGTGTAAATCATTGCTTGTTGTGGTATACTGTTAGTTGGTAGCCTAGTTATATGGACGAGCTATTTAACTTGTTGTTTTCTAATTAAATCTAGCTCCATTACTCCCAACTCAGGAATCTCATTTCCGTTGATGTAATTTTGTTTTCCTCTTGTTCTGTCGTTGTCCAGGTTTGGCATTGGTAGCATAGAGTTGATAGGAAAATTTTGTTGTAGAATGCCTTTTTAGTGTCAACTGATACATCTTTGTTCTTCATTATTGGTGCTAATTGTCCAATGAGTTGGTTTGCCCTATTGCATCTAATTTCGATCTCGTCTTCTGATTTGCCATTTAATGATATTAAACATAACAAAACCTGGTAGTAATATATTTTTAAAGAATTAGCACGAAGTAAAACAGAAAATATAACAATATCTGGTAGAATATGTTTTATCAAAAAGAATTAGCACGAAATTCAATAGAAAATATACAATCTGGTAGAATTATATGTTTAATATTGTTTTTTTGTTGTGTTTATTTTTTGCTCTCGCTCGCTTTGAACTCAAGAGTAGTCCATACACCACTTCTATTAGTGCTGGATTTTGCACGTGAATTAGCTGTTACCTGTTACAGTGTCCCTCACCGTCAGGCGAACCCACTCCGACTTCAGAGATACTTGTAATTTATGTCCCCAAGTCAAGGACAATAGTTCAACATTTTAGTCCTCCTGACCGGTGTAGGGATTGAATCCCGTTACCTCGGCATCAGCATACCGGATATTTAAGAACACGAGTTCTTATTAATTCGGCCATGCTGACATATGCATGTTTAATATAAAAAGCTCGGAATTCTAAAGAAATCACAATACAATCTGATGGAATAACATGTTTATTAGAAAGAGCACACAATTGGACCGAAAACACAACACAATCTTGTATAATAACACCCTTATTAGAAAAGAGCACGAAATTTAGTCGAAAACTGCAACAGAATCTAGCAGAATAACAAATTTATTTACAAACGGTTATTTACCTTTTGCAACACCTTAAGGTTTCGCAGCAAAAATAATCAAAAGTGCATGACTTTCCAAAAATCTTAATACACAATGAAAGTGGCCAATAGGGGAAGCCAGATTTCTTTAGTATCCTCTCGTAGTAAAAAGTAGAACATATCACGCGATGGTTGGGATTCAAAAGAAGAGCCGATGACACAGCACGCCCTTCTGGGCATTAAAAGAGTTGAAGGAAGAAGCCGGACACACGCCGGTCTTCAACTTGTTGTGATAACAAAAACATGTTTTCTTTCATGTGGTCTATATTTTAAACCAGGGACATATATTGAAGGTGAATGCACTTAAATGGCGACAGCTCTGAAAATAACATTTCAAACTGGAAAATGATATGTCTAAACAGAGGGAAGAACACTTGTAAGGCTGCTAGCATATTATATTTTGAGGCTGGGTAAAAGCCGTCTACAACTTAAAAAATCTGTCTTCTGGGCAGACAGAGACCTGGTAGAGATTAAACAGGAACATCAATCTTTGCCAGTTTGCCACTTTCTCAGCCAAGTGTCAGTTTTGACAAAGAAGCCAGAATATTATTATTTTAATTTCTTTTATTTAGATAACAAGTTTTTGAACACCTCCCCTTAGTTGACAGTTACACAGAAAGTAGTTTATTAATATTTGGTGTCGTTTTGTCCGTTAGAATTTGGTATAAAGATGGCTCGCACACAAATACTGGCCACTGAATAGCGTTTGGTTTTGACATTTGTAACATTACAGGCATGTTGTGTTATATACATTACTACATTACTGAACTACAATGTAGTTGTTTACTTCAGTACTACATTACTCAACTAGTTGTTTAATCACTACTACATTAGTGAACTAGTTATTTTATATACATTGCTACTTTGCTGAACTAATTATATGTTTATATTTCTGAACTAGTTATTTTATATACATTACTACATTACTGAACTAGGTATTTACATATGTGCTACATTACTGAACTAATTGCTTACTTCAGTACTACATTACTGAACTAATTGTTTACTTCAGTACTACATTACTGAACTAAGTGTTAACTTAGTGCTACATTACTGAACTAATTGCTTACTTCAGTACTACATTACTGAACTAATTGTTTACTTCAGTACTACATTACTGAACTAATTGTTTACTTCAATACTACATTACTGAACTAGTTGTTTGCATCAGTATTACATTACTGAACTAGTTATTTACATCAGTACTACATTACTGAACTGTTTACACCAGCACAACATTACAAAACTAGATAGACTTAATTTCGTTTACTTTGCTGGTTTGAAGCAGTAGTTTATCTGTTAACGAAAGCTACGTGGCTGTGTCATTACTACATGTGGAAAGACCAAACTGGCATATGTCGTAATAATGGAAACCGTAAATATGTCGAGGTTTTCGGAATGGCTCTATTGTCGTGTTGGTTCAGATTTCTGTTTCTGGCCTTCATCTCCGGATTGGAGAATAGGCTGTCAACTATCTCGCGCCGAGCCCTTTGTGGTCGTGTTTATTTTTGGTTGAATTTTGCAGCTATATTTTCCTACTGGATGAGGCAGCCAATGTCATGCCACCCCGACTGTCGTATTGTTGGATATTTCAGAAGCGCGTGGGACGACTGGCTCGCGATCTGAATGTCGTCGGCTCATTCTCGCACTTCGACGGCCAGACCGCTGCAATGTTCCCGGAGTTGGGGAAGTGTGATAGCTGAAGCTGAACGATGTGCCGTTCTGTGTAGGAGGTTGAGCTAGGGCAGTGGTTCTCAACCTTTTTTGTCCCATGCACCCCTTCACCATATGTTCAGAACGCCACCCCCCCCCCCTTCGTATTTCTTCCATTTAAATCCCCCCGCCCTACACAGTATACGTAAAAATGGAAGCGAAATTTAATAACACATACTAGAACAAGTCTAATACAACTGCAACTAAGTGTACTATCTTCTTCTGTTAATTTAGAACAAGTCTAGACTTCTACATAAAACGTGATTTGCAGGTCTACTTACGTTACGAAACGAATTTCAGAAGGGCGAGAAGTACAGAACCGTAAAGTATAAAGTATGGAATGAAAAACAATATCAAGTAATCGGTTTTTGTATTAACGCGATCTTGAAATAATCTTAATCCCCCCCCCACCCCCCCCCCGCCCGCTGTAAACTCTACCCCCCCCCCCCCCCACCGGTTGAGAACCACTGGCTAGGGGGTTCCTATCCCTGTCTTTCCACTCCCTAACCCTCCCCCCCCCCCCGACCTTCGGTTGGCGACTTGCCCTAGCTTGTGTAGGAGGTTAAGCCGGATGCGGCAAAACTTGGTGGAGCAAAATCTATTTAACCTGTCATGTTTCGTGTCAGATCCTGGCGCCGATAGTAGAAACACTGTCTAACCGTCATTAATACGCGGGGGAGTCAAATCAAAACCGTAAAGTGTGATAGACGCTACAATAACCATGCCATTGTCTTGTAACCCGTCAATATTGTTGTTAAGAATGTCAAGAGTGTTAAACACGTGACATCACAGTGCATGACGAACACGGTGACGTCATATGGACAGTTTAAATCTGTCCACCCCACTTTTGACATGCACCAAAGAGGAATTGAGTTATTTTATCGTTGTTTGATCCGTGAAGGGGTGAAACCCATGTAGAAATTCATCGTCAAATAAAGATCCAGTATGGTGATGCATGCCAGCCAGTCCAGCAAGAGAGGAATAAGAAGTTTCAAAACGATGAAAATGTAAAGAAGGTGTGCGTGACTGGTTACACAAACGACCAAGATAATTTTTTTTTCTACAGGAATTCAAGCACTTTATCGGCGCTGGAGAACTTGCAATGAACGCAGTGGTGACTACACGAAAAATGCTACATCTTTTCTTCATCTTTTCAGAATATATTCACCCAAAAAAAAAAAAAAAAAAATTTCATTTCTTCCCCTTCTTCTGCGTTCATCCGGAGTTTTTTTTCGGACGTGACTGCGTTGTGCCTGTTTACAGCAGAGCTGTGTTCTTGCGCCGTTAGGCCGACACATCCGACTTCTGCGGGCATTTGTTGACCGGGTTAACCTTCCCGGAAATTTTCATTTGAAACCCCCTCGTATTTACTGTTTTGGTTGTGACAGCTTATGTTAGATCGTATTTACGCATGTAGGAGCTTATTTGCTCAAACTTTATGTGCCCGCTTCTTATTTTGGGGGAGTATATTTACAGGAAGCCAGCTGAAACATTATGTAATTGTCTGTTCTGCTGTGTAGGATGTTAATACTAGACAATGAGTAATGAATCATTGAGAATCTAGACGCAATAGACATGTCGTTTTTGAGAAGAATTTTGAGGATGTTGTGGACACAGAAGGCAATAAACGTCGAGACATAGAGAGATGTAGGCCTGCCAAGATCACTCGTCAAAACAAGGAAAGAATAAATGACATTTATGAAGCATATCAGCAGCAACACAAGCAAATAATTTCTTCATCTTCATTTTTTCTCTAGACAATAATATTCACTTTTCCGACACGCCGCAATATTGTTATGTTGTGCTTATATAGGCCGAATATCATAATATGCATAAACAACAGACACCATATATCCCAATTTCACACAGAAGGGTTGAACAGGATAGTACTGTTAATTAAACCAAACGGTATTGGTCTCTGCGGTGTCTTGGTCTCTACCACGTGCAGGGGTGAGGCACTCCATTTAACAACAAGCCAAACACATCGAGCAAGACTGTCCAGATTTTGCCAGAAGTTAGTTAATTAGTTGTGTCCGCGAAGAATTCTTGGTATTAAGTGGCAAGACAAAATCACAAATACTGAAGTATTGGAAAGATCAGGTTGTAGTGACGGTTTATTCCATGCTCAGTCTTCGTAGACTTAGATGGATAGGACATCTTAGGAGGATGGATGATGGTAGAATACCAAAGGACATCTATTTTGGTGAATTACAGATGGGTAAGAGATCTCAGGCTCGGCCTCTACTACGATACAAAGATGTGTGTAAGCGCGACATGATTGATACAGGCATTGATAATGCACATTGGGAGCAAGTCGCCGCTGAACGTGTTGCATGGAGGGCAAATATCAGAAATGGAATAAAGACAAAGGAGAAAATTATTGCAGATAAGTCACACACCGAGCGTGTGAGACGTAAGATGGTGCATGATGGTGGAAATGACCACGTGTTCAAATGCACACACAGTGAACGGACATTTACAGCGCAAATTGGCCTTATCAGTCACATTCGCTACCGCCATAGGTAAAAGTTATTATGCCTTTTTAAAGCACAAACTATCGTCTGTCAAGACGGCAAGGTGCCAATGTAGTTAATTAGTTGGTCTTTCCTCTTGAGCCCAAAGCGGCGCATAGGGCAGAAGTCCTGCCTCTCCATGCCTGGCGGTTCGCTGCTACCTGTTGTAGATCTTGGATGTTTACTTGGCCGTTGAATGAGCCTTATCTGATGATGGTTCTACGCAGGGTCTCTCTTGGTCTTCCCCGTTTTCTTTTCCCTACCGGTGACCATATGAGAGCTTGGTAAGGGAGTCTTGTCTTGTCCATTCTGAGTACATGGCCGATGTAGTTCCAATGGCGTTTTCTTATAAAATTGGATAAAATATCTTGCTTAGTCTCTTGTCTTATTTGCGTATTGGTTCTGAAGTCTGTCCAGTGGAGGTTTATAATTCTTCTAAGGCATTTGTTCTCAAAATTATCTAATTTTAAAAAAAAGATCTAAAACTACCATTGATTTCCAACTCTCACATCCATACGTTAACACTGGAATCATACAAGAGTTGAAGATTTAAAGTTTTGTGTGTTTGCCAGAAGGATAAGTTAAATTTAGCATGTAGAGCAGCTCTACAAGACAAATCGCGAGAACGAATGAAGACATTGGTGGTACACACTTTTGAATGACCTAAATAGGAACAGAAGCATAATTAAAAGTAATCGTTGCTGAATAAGAACAGGTACTAAATGTACAGCATGAATGACATTTTGTAATTATATATCTATATTCTTGTTCTAGGTAGATCGTTAATTTGCATATTGTGGCAACTGTGGTGGATCTGGGATCCCAATATTCATGGCGTGGCTGAACTTTCTGTCGAGTGTGGCGGCAGTTCTGACCATCTGGTCAATCGATCACGTGTCAGCCGTTGTAAAGGTATTCAATAGACATGGGAGAGAGTGATCACCTGCTGTGTGTCTGAAGTGTACGTTTTGCTAATAGAAAGTTATACAGACTGCAAGATATTTTGGATTCTTTCTTTCTTTCTTTCTTTCTTTCTTTCTTTCTTTCTTTCTTTCTTTCTTTCTTTCTTTCTTTCTTTCTTTCTTTCTTTCTTTCTTTCTTTCTTTCTTTCTGTCCGTCTGTCTGTCTGTCTGTCTGTCTGTCTGTCTGTCTGTCTGTCTGTCTTAGTTTGTATGCTTAAAAATGCCTGCCTTTCTGTCTCTTTAATCTACCCTCTCTGTCTCTCTCTCTCTATTTGTCTGCCTGCATGTTTTTCCTCCTCCTATCCCTGTCCTCCCTCCTCCTATCCCTGTCTTTCCTCCTCCTATCCCTGTCCTTCCTCCTCCTATCCCTGTTCTCCATCCTCCTATCCCTGTCCTCCCTCCTCCTATCCCTATCCTCCTTCTTCCTATCCCTGTCTTTCACTCCTCCTAACCCTGTCCTCCCTCCTCCTATCCCTGTCCTCCCTCCTCCTATACCTGTCCTCTCTCCTCCTATCCCTGTCCTCCCTCCTCCTATCCCTACCCTCCTCTTCCTATCCCTGTCCTCCCTCCTCCTACCATCTTTCTTTCAACAATTCCTACTGTACTCCTTAATGCCCGCTCCCTACCTTCCATCCCAAGATCCCTAAACTAACACACCTAACTAACTACCTGCTACTGGCACCCCCTACAGCTGCGTCACGTGTCCAGCATCTACCTGCCTTACAACGTCACCAGCTCCGGCCCGCAGTACAACCTGTCTTCTGACGCCGTGGAGCAGGTCAGTTATGACGCCAAAGACAAGATCATTTACGCTGCAGGTAAGACAGTTATGACGCCAAAGACAAGATCATTTACGCTGCAGGTAAGACAGTTATGACGCCAAAGACAAGATCATTTACGCTGCAGGTAAGACAGTTATGACGCCAAAGACAAGATCATTTACGCTGCAGGTAAGACAGTTATGACGCCAAAGACAAGATCATTTACGCTGCAGGTAAGACAGTTATGACGCCAAAGACAAGATCATTTACGCTGCAGGTAAGACAGTTATGACACCAAAGACAAGATCATTTACGTTGCAGGTAAGACAGTTATGACGCCAAAGACAAGCTCATTTA
>JACEFZ010008276.1:55000-97500 GCA_014155875.1 Cepaea nemoralis
ATAACATCGCTTGTTCTTAAACGTCCGGTGTGCTGACGCCGAGGTGGTGGGTTCAAACCTTACACTGGTCAGTTGGACTAAAATGTTGACTTCTAGTACTTGACTTGCGGACGTCAATTACAAGTACCTCAGAAGTTGGAGGCTTTGCCTGATGGCGAGGGACACTGGTTATGGGGAAAGCTAATCCACACCAGGCAAGAATCAGCCCAGTGGACTAGAAGTAGTAGAAGTGTGTGAACTACGCTTGAGATCAAAACAAGCGAGCGCAATACACAACTGGAAACTCACCGCAGAATAATACTTCCGTATTCTAGAGGGGGGGGGGGGGCGTGGGGATGAGTGGGGGGAAGGAAGAGGAGGACAGTGATTGAGAGACAAATCTACAGAACATGTTAAAATGTTGGAAATTGTGAATACCTTGTCTGGATAATCAACAACTGTAAGTCAGGTTAGATATAGCTGAGCTACCGTATGACAGTAGCCGGTACTACCTGCTTTCTGTTAGCGCCGAATGTTGGGATGTCAGGTTTTAGTAAGATATGACTGAGTTAACGTATGACAGTAGACGGTACTTCCTGCTTTCTGTTAGCGCTGAATGTTGGGATGTCACATCTTAGTCAGATATGACTAAGCTACCGTATGACTGTTGACGGTACGTAATACCTGCTTTCTGTTAGAGCCGAATGTTGGGATATCAGGTTTTAGTAAGATATGATGAGCTACCGTATGACAGTAGAGAGTCAGAGTCTGGCATTCCCCAAGACCACTTTCCACATTCGTGAGGGTTTCTCATGCACGAGTCGCACCGTCATCTATGCGATCGTCTGCACTCGTTGCGACATGAGGTATATCGGTGAGATAGGCTTACGTCTTGCTGACAGATTTACGCAACACCTTTCTGATATCAACAGTGGTGCCCAGAAACCGGTGCCCATGCACTTCAACAGTTCTGACCACTGGGCGTGGGCGGACACACAGGTCACGGCGCTCAAATCGTGCGCATCTCACGAACGTGATCGCAAGACGTTTGAACAACGCCTCATCTTCCAGTTGGACACTCTCCCCTCACGGCCTTAATGTCCAACATAGTTTCATTTAACTTCCTACTTACTCCCCCCTTCTTTCTCTCTCGTTTTTTTTTCCCGCGGCTGGTTTAGGCCCACTAGAACAGCGTGATAGCGCATCTTTTACAGAGCGCTGTCATCATCCTTAGCTTTACTTTTGCCTTAGTGATTTTTTGGCAAGTTTGCGTTCGGTTGCTGTCATTTGCCTTCTGGCGACCGTTACTCATGCTATCGCTATGCTAACCAACACAGGGCATACTGCATTCCAAACGCCCGCTAACTGGGTATGCGGAATGTCGAACTAAAACTTTTGGGGCCACAGAGCCCCGGTCTTTAGTTCACTGCTAATTCAATCAACCTTCCCCGTTCGCCAACATTGGGGTTTCTCCCCTTCGCCCCCCACCCACCCACCCCCCGCCCACGCGGGCAAATCTTAGCCAATCCGCTGTTATCCATCGACCCGTTTCAATCCTCACATCCGGGCCGCCTCACATACACTCATCAAAAGCGGCTAGCGCTGTAGACACATTTAACCAAGACAGGATTCAGCTGAGTAACCTCTGTATTGTCTATGTAGTGATTGTTTTATTAAGTTTGGTGTCTGTGTTGTTTTGTTCTGTAGGCTGACGAAGGCTTTGGCCGCAACGTTAATTTTGTTTCTTGTAACGGGTTCTAGTAAAGCCTCGCAATCATTATCGCGTATTTTGGCAGTTCATTCGTATGACAGTAGACGGTACTTCCTGCTTTCTGTTAGCGTCGAATGTTGGGATGTCAGATCTTAGTCAGATATGACTGAGCTACCATATGACAGTAAACTGTACGTAATACCTGCTTTCTGTTAGCGACGAATGTTGGGATGTCAGGTCTTAGTCAGATATGACTGAGCTACCGTATGACAGTAGATGGCGCAGCTCTAAATCCATCACAACCATATTATGCCAACGGTTTCGGGCGGAGGAGCGCAATTGGGATGACACAAGTCTTATCCTGATGAGAGGAAAATGCAACCTAAATACTAAACTCATGGCAGGGCCAAACCAGGCCCTAAGCCATTGTCGGCAAGAGGCTTAGGTTCAAAGTTTCGACAGGCGGACAGTTAGAATATTGCTTTGCTGATCCGGCAGCTCCTGCAACTTGTCTCGTTGTACATGCATTGGTGTTACCTTTCCGCTGGAGTAAACGTAGGTAGGGGCAGGGGCAGAGATAGATAGGATAGATCGATAGATAGATAAGAGAGAGAGAGAGAGAGAGAGAGAGAGAGAGAGAGAGAGAGAGAGAGAGAGAGAGAGAGAGAGAGAGAGAGAGAGAGAGGAATCATGCTGCGTGGGCAACACATGGCCTCTACAATTCAACCCAGGCTGTAGCTCTTGTTAATTTAGGCTCAATTGCCGTGATTGTGTTTCTGTATTCATTTCACGTTTATAGTCGACAGCCAGAAGTCAATTAAACGTAAATGTATATTCTCTGACCACAGGATCCCGAAGGAGGAGTAGCGATAGTTAGCTGGCCCAACGGCCCCGAAGGCAGCGCGCAGACAGTGAAGACTATAGACTTCAAGGCCTTCAACAGCAGGTGAGTTTTTTTTTTTAAAGACGCAGGGAAATAAATATCTGGATGGCTTGGACATATGACTTGGTCGAGACAGGAACACAGAGACGATCTATCACTTTGGTGATCGTGTGAGATGGCGAAACATGACTACCCACGCTTATCGGCGTGGCACATAATTATGATGTTTCATTAACAGAAAACCAATTTATTTCAGTGCATGAGTTTACAAACTCACGTTTGTAAGTGTTACCACTCAATCAATCAATCATGTGCCGTCTCCACAATGCAGGTTAGCTGCAATGGTCTCGCACACTGTCTGTCTTCGCCTGTGACTGTACAGTTGGGGACGCTCTATACGGCCAACTCAGAAGGCGGACATGGCAAGCATAATGTTTCAGCTTTCTCGTCATTCCTGTGCCAACTTTTTGGGCTCATATCAACTTGGAGAAGAACTGTCTTATGTAGTCCAGCCAGCTCCAGGGAATAATCACACTGTGGCCGAATAGCAAAGTGAATGATCATGACTAAGTGTTGTGGACAAATTCACCTATCTTGGCAGTCACCGTTCACAAGCTGCCACATCGATGAGCGAAGTGAATGCAAGAATCGTCAAGCCAGTGCAGCCTTTGGGCAACTGTACCAGAATGTATGGGAACAGAACTGGAATAAGCCTGCAAACAAGCTAAAAGTCTAGCAAGGCAGTTGTAATGATCCACACTGCTATATGCTTGTGAACCCTGGACTGTTTTATCAGCGACACGCTATGAAATTAACCACTTCCACAACAGTTCTGCCTAAGGAACTCGGGCTGAGATTAACTTGGCAAGACAGATTCCAAGACACGAAGTCCTATCAAAGAAGCATCCTTGCCCAGTATCCACACTACAACTGATGAAGAATCAGATCGCTGGGCTGGTCACTTGACTTCGCATGGCCAGATCACGAGGCTCCCTAAACGATTTTCTACAGGCGAACTGTGTTTGTGGTAAACGCTCCCGGTTGGCCAGAGGAAACGTTTTAAAGACACTCTGAAAAATTTCAGCTGAATGCTTTTGGAATTCATCATGACACCCTGGGAGGGCTGCAGCCAGAGACCGAAATTCGTGGCGTGGGCATCATTGCACAAAGTTGCAGTCATTTGGATGAGGCAACCAGGACTGGCAAGAGCTGTGAAGAAAAAGGGCAGGACAGAAAACCACTACAGGAAATCCTCCTCCAGAGAAGTCAAGCATTCCTTTGCCCACATTGCCAAAGACCATTTCGAGCCAAATAGGCCTTATCAGCCATCTTAGAACCCACGCGGCCCACACCTTCAACCCCACTGGATGAAATGAATGGTCATCATCATTCTTGATGGACAAAACAACAACAAACAACACATTCTGTCCGGCTGATGTTCGTCCATCTCTTGATGATATTCTTTCCACTTTGTACTTGTTTGTCTACCTCTTGCTCGCTTGCTCTCAACCTTGCCTTCGCAGTATGGTTGTTTATAAGAGTATCATTGTCTTTTAACTGTGGCCGAAATAGTTCACCTGCTCCTCTTTATTTCTTTCATCAGCTCTCTCTTCATACCCGTTTTTTCTAGAACCTCTGCATTTGATTGTTCCCCCCCCCCCCCCATGAAATACGACCTATTCATCTGTATATCCATATCTCCAGGGCTTCTATGCGACTTTCTAGTTGCTTGTTCAATGTCCAAGCTTCCGCGCCACACAGTAGCGTTGAATATACGTAGCATTTGACAATTCTCATTGTTAATGCGTTATTAATTTCTCTAGATGTTAATACTGATTTCATGCCGTTGAAAGCATTTTTGGCCATTCCTATTCTCTTTTTGATTTCTATTTCACTTCTGCCATCTTCTGTTATTATATGTCCAAGATAGGAGAAACTTGTTACTTGTTCTAGTATCTGCCCGTTTACTGTGATATTCATTGATGACCTTTCCTTGTCACTGCTAATTATCATAGTTCTCATTTTTTGGATGTTAATATCTAAGCCGCATTCTGCATTATGCCTGTTTACTTGTTCCACTTGGTCTTGCCACTTTTGCTAGCTTTCTGCTAGTAACACGGTATCGTCAGCATACCTACGATTGTTTATGATTCTTCCATTGATGAGTCCAGGTACCTTAAGTACCCTAAGTCCAGGTATTTCGACTTTTACCACTAAAACACATGTAATTGTTGTAGACAGAATTCACGAGCTGCTCATGTTTCCCAACGACAAATGCAAGCTTTGAATTGTGAAGACATTCATGGCGTGTTCCCACCATTGTCAAACATTGGCTGCTTTAATCTGATCAGTGACTATAGGAGATCACACCATTGTCAAACATTGGTTGCTTTAATTTGATCGCTAACTCTGGGAGGTCAAACCATAGTCAAACATTGGTTGCTTTAATTTGATCGCTAAGTTTGGGAGATCACTCTGGGAGGTCAAACCATAGTCAAACATTGGCTGCTTCCATTTGATCACCAACTCTGGGAGATCGCACCATTGTCTGCATTTTTGTTTTGCGCTCGCCGGCTCTGAACTCAAGCGTAGTTCAAATACGTGTTAATACTTATAGTGCACTGGACTGATTTTTACGTGTGGATCAGCTTTCCCTATTACCAGCGTCCCTCGCCATTAGGCGAACCCACTCCTACTTCTGAGGCACTTGTAATTTACACTCCCAAGTCAAGGACGAGAAGTCAACATTTTAGTCCAACAGACCGGTGTAGGGGGTGAACACGCTACCTTGGCATCAGCACACAGGAAGTATAAGAACGAGCGCTCTTATCTATTCTGCCATACTGATCCCCGCCATTCTTACCACCAGCATAATCATTGACATATCACTGTTACAGAGTGTCGGAGCTGCTGCCGTCTGGTGTCAGGTTCGTGTACCGGGACAACAACAACACGCTCAGCGCTGACCTGGAACCGGAGTTTATCGCCCTTGACCCCAGCAGCAACAAGGCCTACGTCTGCCTACAGGTCAGTGACCAGTTCTCTCTACAACAGACACACGGTTCCGCTGACGACCATATATCTATATTCCCGTAGGGATGGCAAATGTTAGGCCTTCACACATCCTTCCTCACCTGTCCTCCCTTGAAAGTGCTACAAAATGTTAGGCCTTCACACATCCTTCGTCACCTGTCCTTCCCTAGAAAATTCTACAAAATGTTAGGACTTCACACATCCTTCGTCTCCTGGCCTCCTAAGAAAGTTCTAGAAAATGCTAGGGCAGTGGCTCTCAACCTTTTATGACCCATGCACCCCTTCACCATATGTTCAGAACGACATACACCCCCCCCCCCCCCACCCTTTTCGTATTTCCTCCCTATAAATCCCCCCCCCCCTGCCCCTTATAGTATACATAAAAGGGGAAGCTAAATTTAATAACACAATACAACAACAAGTCTAGACGTCCACATAAAACGTGATTTGCGGATCTACTAACGTTATAAAATTAATTTCAGAAGGGCGGGAAGTACAGAACTGTAAAGTATGGAGGGAAAAACAATATCAAGTAATTGGTTCTTGTATTAACGCAATCTTGAAATAACCTTAATCTCTCTCTCTCTCTTCCCCCCCCCCCTTTCATGGAAACCTTAAAATCCCCCTAGCGGGGTATTCCCCACCGATTGAGAACAACCGTGATAGGGATTCACACATCCTTTGTCGTCCGTCTGTTTCTTCTCATCTTATAGAAAAGTTTGGGAATATTCTGGAAATTATTCGGCATTCAATTCGCAAAACTGGCTCCATCCAGACCTGCAAGTAACGTTAGAGAGTTAGTTGCCGGGCCTTTACAGGATGTTACACTCAACCCCAGTATTTGTAGACATATTGTTATTTAGTACGATATTTGTTGTTATTTACTATGCAACTTTCTGTGATTTACTATGCAATTGTGCGTCCAGTAGTTTGCCAGACATCAACGTGGTTGAAGGGATACGTTCACTCGCTCTTAAACTTCTGGTGCGCTGAAGACGAAGTAGGTGTTTCTATCCCTGCACCGGCATTCTGTAGTAGTGTACAATCACTTCTCATTCAGAATTCAATGGCAAACTACTGAGCGTACAATTACCTAGGGGGAAAATGGACTTAATGGCAACGTCCTGCAAATGACATGCAACATTTTTAAAGAGACGTAGGGATGTCATATGCTAGGCCTTCGCATAATCTTCATCGTCTTTCCTGCCTGGACAGTTCTATAACGTTCTGGAACTTATTCAGCAAGCGCTTGTTAAGCCTGGGTGGCTTCCACAGTTGTCAATTCTAAAGTACTTTTGGTACTTTTTTATCTTCTTCTTATAGTCCATGCAGAGTCGCCTTGGTCTGTCCACAGCCTGCTGTCTCGTGTACTGCCAATCTTCTTATAGTCCATGCCGTGTGGCGTTGGTGATCATGTCTGTCCACAACCTTCTGTCTCGTGTACTGCCAATCTTCTTATAGTCCATGCCGTGTGGCGTTGGTGATCATGTCTGTCCACAGCCTTCTGTCTCGTGTACTGCCAATCTTCTTATAGTCCATGCCGTGTGGCGTTGGTGATCATGTCTGTCCACAGCCTTCTGTCTCGTGTACTGCCAATCTTCTTATAGTCCATGCCGTGTGGCGTTGGTGATCATGTCTGTCCACAGCCTTCTGTCTCGTGTACTGCCAATCATACCACTACTACTGTTGCTGCTGCTGCTGCTGCTGCTGCTGCAGCTGCTACTACTACTACTACTACTACTACTACTACTACTACTACTACTACTACTACTACTACTACTACTACTACTACTACTACTACTACTACTACTATTACTACTACTACTACTACTATTACTACTACTACTACTACTACTACTACTACTACTACTACTACTACTACTACTACTACTACTACTACTACTACTACTATTACTACTACTACTACTACTACTACTACTACTACTACTACTACTACTACTACTACTACTACTACTACTACTGTTGCTGCTGCTGCTGCTGCTGCTGCTACTACTACTACTATTACTACTACTACTACTACTACTACTATTACTACTATTACTACTACTACTACTACTACTACTACTACTACTACTACTACTACTACTACTACTACTATTACTACTACTACTACTACTACTACTATTACTACTACTACTACTACTACTACTACTACTACTACTACTACTACTGCTGCTGCTGCTGCTGCTGCTGCTGCTGCTGCTGCTGCTGCTGCTGCTACTACTACTACTACTACTACTACTACTACTACTACTACTACTACTACTACTACTACTACTGCTGCTGCTACTACTACTTATTCATTATTTATTCCTCACTTTCAACTTCCGTACTTTAACATTCTTCCTTTCTTTATCCTACATGCTTCGTTCACCTCATTCTTTACTCCTGCTTTCAACATTCTTCCTTCCTTCTTCCTTACTTCCCTCCTCTGGTCTTTCTTCCGGTCATACAACACCATCAGCGAGATTGTGAACACTTTAATTGCAAAGATCCAGGAAACATCCAGAGGGAAAGACTACAAGTTGGCAGCACATCCATCAGATCACATACCCCAAGATTGCCCCTGAATACGGCATATCTAGGCAAACCTTCTGTCCCAGAGAAACAACAGTAGAAGGTAACAATCTATGGACCTGTGAGTGAACTAAACACGATAGTGAAGTTTATACAAGAGACAACTTCACAGATATAAATACATTTCCAGCGAACGGAAGAAGAAATAGAAGACAATGCACATGTACTTTTCAAAAATGGACAGACAAAAGCCTGGAGGAAACTGAAATGATGCAAAGAGACAGGAACAAGTTGGGACAGGTCTAGAGAGGCGGGGTGTGGTTCCCCCATATAACTTCTCGAACTTGAGTTTAAGGAAAAAAGGAAGAATCATACAAGGAAGGATATTGACCAGCATCCGCTCGTGAATTACACAAAGGAAGCATAGGCAAGCTGTAATCTGCCATGCATGCCGTAAGGGTCAATAATGTGGGTTGCGGTGACACTGACTACTTTATCCTGTAGAAAACGGTAGCTTCAAAATGCAGCCAGTTTTGAGTGAGTCTACAACAGGCTGGGTGTGGCCTGGTTGAGGGGCTTTAGTTCCTTGCGAGATGAATTGCAGGAGAAACAGATTTGCCGTCTTTTTCATCATTAGTTAGTATAGACTTATTATACTATACAATTATTATACTATATACTAGCTAGTATAACTGCCAGTCCTCTTATGGTAGACCAGTATGTTCCCATACCTAATAACGATTGTCACATCATTAATTATTTTAGTGAGTGATGTAGTCGTGATTTTTACATTTCCCCCATGCCTTTATAATGCATATCTTTTAGATTGTTGTGGTTCTCAGTTAGCCTCGAATGATGTGTGCATGAAATAATGTATGAAAGAGAGTTATAGAAGGGCAGAATGTTAGATGGGCCTGCGTGCCCAATTCTTAACCCTTTGAAAATAAAGTTTGTTCAACATCTTCAGTATAATCATCATCATTATTATGACCACAATGTGCATCATGGAGGGCGGTGAAAATTATCAAGCTCCGCCCATCCGTCTGTTTTATGTGTTGATAAGCTCACCCAGCTGCTGTCCTCCTTGTATATCACGAAATAAACCCGCCCAGCATTCCATTTCTCTACCTCTGTCTGAAGAGAAGAGAGGCATTGGATAATATTGTGACAGCTGGAAAGATTAGTACGAACAAAATAGAAATTATGCTGATCCGTCTGAAACGGTGGTATGGAGGAATATTATCAAGAAAGTTGATCGAGAGCACCAAAGAATAAAATCTGTAGAAAGACATGAACGTCCACGCCAGTTGCAAGGCATTTGATGACTTTGATTACCCCTGTCGCTAAAACCCCCTATTATTTCCGGTTGAAACAATATGGATAGCAAAGGTTCAACTTGGGTCTTGTCTCTGTGTGGAGTCTAGGAGAACAACGCCGTGGCTGAGGTGGACCTGGTCACTGAGACGGTCAAACACATCCATGGCCTGGGCTACAAGCAGTGGGGCGTGCTGGACGCCAGCGACAGGGACTTGGGTGAGCAAACGTGTCTGTACACATCGTCATCATTGTCAGTATCATCATTATCACTATCATCATTATCATTATCACTACCACCATTATCACCATCATCATTATCATTATCACTAACATCATTATCACTATCATCATTATCATTATCACTATCACCATTATCACCATCATCATTATCATTATCACTAACATAATTATCACTATCATCTTTAATCACTATCATCATTATCTCTATCATCATTATCACCATCATCATTATCATTATCACTATTATCATTATCACTATCATCATTATCACTATCATCATTATCACTATCATCATTATCACTATCATCATTATCACTATCATCATTATCACCATCATCATTATCATTATCACTAACATCATTATCAATATTATCATTAATCACTATCATTATTATCACTATCATCATTATCACTATCATCATTATCACTATCATCATTATCACTATCATCATTATCACTACCATCATTATCTCTATCATCATTATCACCATCATCATTATCATGATCACTAACATCATTATCAATATTATCATTAATCACTATCATCATTATCACTATCATCATTATCACTATCATCATTATCTCTATCATCATTATCACCATCATCATTATCATTATCACTAACATCATTATCAATATTATCATTAATCACTATCATTATTATCACTAACATAATTATCACTATCATCTTTAATCACTATCATCATTATCTCTATCATCATTATCACCATCATCATTATCATTATCACTATTATCATTATCACTATCATCATTATCACTATCATCATTATCACTATCATCATTATCACTATCATCATTATCACTATCATCATTATCACCATCATCATTATCATTATCACTAACATCATTATCAATATTATCATTAATCACTATCATCATTATCACCATCATCATTATCACTAACATCATTATCAATATTATCATTAATCACTATCATCATTATCACTACCATCATTATCTCTATCATCATTATCACCATCATCATTATCATGATCACTAACATCATTATCAATATTATCATTAATCACTATCATCATTATCACTACCATCATTATCTCTATCACCATTATCACCATCATCATTATCATTATCACTAACATCATTATCAATATTATCATTAATCACTGACATCACGATCGTCACTATCATAATCACAGGTATCATCATTATTATCAATATCATCATACAACAACAGCAAACACAACAACAACAACAACAACTACTACTGCTACAACAACAACAACAACAACAACTACTACTACTACTACTACTACTACTACTACTACTACTACTACTGCTACTACTACTACTACTATACTACCACCACCACCACCACCACTACTACTACTACTACTACTACTACTACTACTACTACTACTACTACTACTACTACTACTACTACTACTACTACTACTACTACTACTACTACTACTACTACTACTACTACTACTGCTACTACTACTACTACTACTATACTACTACTACTAGTAGTAGCTGCCTCTTTCCCCCTATAATAGTCATCATCAGTGTTATCAAAGCCATCATTATAATTAAAATCAATGCCATCACAATCATCACGTCACCACCGCCATCACCACCGCCACCACCATCACCACCACCACCGCCACCACCACCACCACCGCCACCACCACCACCACCGCCACCACCACCACCACCACCACCATCATCATCATTGTCACAATTACCAACCATTATTATATTGCACGAGACACGTAAGGTTGCAATTGTTGCAATTTACATCCCTCATGTGAGGTGCTTCCTTGCTGTCTGTTTTAAACATGGCGTCTATTGTATCTGTAGCCATGTCTTTTACACAAGACAATACTGACAACCCTGTACACCCTATGTGCATCACCACCTCTGATGAGAAAACCACGAAAGGACCCACGTGAGCACTTTGAAGATCCTTGGACATTTGGAAATGATACAGAGTAGATCTTAATTTGCATTGCCCTGTCAAATTTTCAAAAAGTTGAAAAGTTACACGAATACTTACGACGGTTGCCTGAAAGAGGTTACAGAAACATTCTATACAACAAGAAGAAAGAGACAAGCAGCTAACTTTGGTCATGTGATGAGAAGAAAGACACTAGAGAACATCATGACGACTGGACAGATCGAGGGGAAGAGAGGCAGAGGCCGAACAAGAGAAATGATGCTGGATGGATTGAGACGGTGGCATGGAGGAATATCATCAGCAGAGATTATCTAGAACACCAAAGACCGAGATATAACGAGAGACAACAGATAACGCCAACTGGCAGGGCACTTGATGATGATGACGCGAATAGCAGTTAAGGGGAGACAATCACATCTACTGTGCCTTGCCTTTATTCTTGCATTGTCTTCCCTGAAATTCTCTCAATAGAGAATTAGAAAATGCTCCGTGTCCTTTGCAGGTCGTTCCGATCAACCCTAGGTTGTTTTTTTCCTAGACAGTTCTATGTTTAGTAGTGTGCCATTGATTTCTGAACGAGAAGTCAAGGTTTAAGTCCAGCTGAATGCCAGCGTAGGTGTTGCACCGCCTACTTCACCATCAGCGAATCGGAAATCTAAGAGCGAGCGCTCCGATCCTTCCGACCACGTGAATTTCCTGGGAGCCGCGGGAGCGTAGTGGTTAGACGCTTGCCTGTCTCCTGGTGGGCACGGACTCGAATCTGCACCGAGGCAGACTTGAATAACTGCCCTGGTCCCCGCCATAGGTTGTACCTATTATGCCTATTTTGACACACAATCTAACAAACTATCATCTGTCAAGGCGGCAAGGTGCCAGTAACCACACATAGCCACCCACTAGGTATAGATCCAGCTGAGACATGCAGATGGACGCATCCACCAATTATCCATTACTTCTACCCCATATAACCCCAGAAGAGAAGTTATAATTAGAGCCCATCCCAGCCTCAGATGAATAATTCTGTGACAGAATCATTTCAGTGACATTAATTTATTTGTGATCAACTTACAGAGAAATGATTTCGCCTTCTCCTTCACTTATTTATTTTCTCTCCATCCATCCAGCTTGGGTTGATTCGTGCCTGTAACAGGACAACAGAAGCGTTGTGGTTGAGGCTGTCCTCAATAGGTACAGGCGCCGTCTCAGGATTGATTCTTCTCTCGGTTGGCAGCACTGGGAGTCCTGGCAGCTGTTTCAGCAGCTTCGTGTCGAAATCCCGCTTTCCAGATTGTTCCTCCTTGCGTATGAAGACAACCAGTTTAGTCTTGCACTCCTTCAGTCGCTAAACGTTCTACTGCAGTGACTCAGTGGAAAAGTTGCGACTGTGGTAATCAACAGAAGGCCACTTTTAGGATATTAATCTGAAAGGAATTGTCGTCAATAGGGGTAATCCATAGGGTGATCCATTAGGGTGATCCATAGGCGTAATTCACAGGTGTAATCCATAAAGTTAAAGATGTAGTATCATTAAAACAAACTGGAACAAGGTCCATTAGTTAAAGTACTACAATACTATACGGTACGGGCACCTTGCCGTCTTGATAGACAATATTTATTCTGCTAAAAACAAAGTATAGTAACTCCCTGTGGTATAATAAAAACGTCCCTACCCTTTCCTATTTATGGACTCCCTTAATAATACACAAACCCTTACAATTACTGTTTAAGTAACTTACTTAATGTAGGAGAAAATAAAACAGCGATAGACGGACCGTGGCAGCTTAATTAATTTGGCCTTATTTTGGCCTACATACCTGGCCAACAGTCGTCGACTGATTGTAAAACAAAGGCCAGTGTAGCCATTTTGGTCAGTACGACGACAAAGAACAGACATGTAAAAGTTTTCCCTTCGGGGAGAAGGCATGTTGCCTTTTAAAACCATGATTCTCTTCAAGCTATTGGTATGTTATCTACATGATTAAGATATATTTATGTATTACCTAGACCAGTATGTTTAATTAAGAATTAGTTACAATTCTCTTAAACCAGGCTGGATGATGTTTACTAAGGAAACACAGGTGGGCGCCACGCTGTAATTTTTCCTATGTCTTACAATTTCAAATCCATATGTTAATATCTTGTATAGGCATTATGAACTTATATCTCACTAGTAGTGCTATAATCTATGAATATTATGTGTACTGTAAAGTATCAACTCTCATGTCTGAAACACATTCTAGAGATTTTCTCAATGTAGGAGCAGACCCCTGATTCATGCTTCATAGTAAAGAACTAGTGTCTGTCAATTTCATATTCCTATGTTAAAACTTCTAGGCACTGTGAACAATATCTCACTATTTATGCTTAGAAATCTGCAAATAATCTATGTACTATAGAAAGGTGTTTTATCCATGCGGGGACATACAAATGATTACGCATATTCCTGACTCGTACTTAGTCAGGGGATAAAATATTTTGCCACATTATAATCTGTAACTTGGAAATATAGTGCTAAATTTTAGTACCATTCTTTTGTTAACAGATTAGTAACCACTCCATATGAGGGTGAACATATAATCATTTCATAAAATAGTGTTAGGGACAGGCCATGTTTGAATATAAATTCATGAACAATTAAACGCGTGATGTAAATGTATGTTCGGATAGGATTCACTCCGCATCGCCTCACCGTAGTAGAAACAGAAGCGAAGATTGATGTGAATAAATTGCTTGCAATATTCAGAAGACTGGACCATGCGGCATAAGTTATTCTTATAAATACCCTCCGAATAATAGCAGTCATTGGCAAAACATATCACAGCGATTACTATCCTCATGTGCTGTACGCAGTGGGGGAAAACAATGGATGTTTTAGTTCATGAAGATAATTCAAAAACCTAGGCTCCCTGCATCATCATTATGATTATTATGTATGATTATCATGTACTTAATATCAGAGAAATGTACATGTATGTTTTTTTCTGGTATGAGAATTTTCTCTGTTCTGATTGTTACTTTTTACTGTGGGAATATACATTTTAATGTTGCACCTTGGGACATGAGGATGTTGATAGAAGAATTCATGTGTATGTCAGTACTTAAAAAGCCAATGGTGAATAGTCTTGACCTAGTGATGATTATAGTGCCGAAATGAAGACGCGGCATTAGAAACCACAGGGATTCTGTATAGGCTATTCTCTTCAAGTAATGAGAGAGACAATATCAACATGTTGGATGGACAGAATGACTTCACCCATCCAATAGTCCCAGTAACAACAGAACAAAATATAAGTGAGAGAATACCTTACTCACTATGAAGAGTCAGAATGGCTCTACTCAGCAATGAGGGACAGTGGAACATGGACACCCACTCCTTTCCCCTTCTCCCCTTGGTGTTTTGTATTTGTGTTTGTAATTGTGTTGTAAACCTTTTACCATAACACAGTAGGTTAATGCTAGTGTTGTATTCTTGTCATCCCTTTTCTATAGAAGAGAAGCAGGTGGTGGTTGAATTTGGTGGGACTATATCACTAACACTGGATCCTGGGTAAACAGCCATAAAGTGAATGTCCAAACCATAGTCTGGATCTAGCCATACCTCAATGTTTACTGCGGCGCTCAATAGCTCCATAGCGAGCAACAGATAAATTAGAAGACAACTGACGGGGTGAGTGATTAAGTCCTATTTTAGTAGGAACATCCCACATGTGGACTTCAAGATCTAATAATCTACAAAGATGAAGATCAACAGAGTAACGGACAACAGTGTATCGTCTGCTTTACGTCTGAGAAGTATCACCTATAAGCCTTATCACTCAGCAAAATCAGTGAAACTATGGGACAATCCTACAAGTTACTAAAACTAGCAACAGTGAAAGCCCTTCAACTGTTGGTTGGATTACCAAGTTAATATCCACAATGGATAAGTCTTCGAAAGAACATCTCACAGCTGCAAAAGGCAAACATAAGGTTTCAGCCATGCAACCCCAAGTTCTAGCTATGAACACCAACTCAAAATGGGAGAAGACACTGAACCACATAAGCCAATACAACCAAGGTACAAACTTAATATCATCTGAAACATAACTACGAAACCAGATTACCTCAAGGTTCCAAACCCTGAACACCATCAGATAAAAGACCATATGAAAGCAGCTAAATGTCTCTACATCAGCAACAAGAGGAATCATCCAATTGTTTGCAAACCTGTTACTGTGCTGGATTCATTCATCTGTGCATATATGTAGGTATAGATCAATTGTGGCCCTAGTCACAGATACTACCATGAGATGCCTCTCAGTCATATAAAGTTCTACACTGGACTAGATAACAACGACTAACTCTTTGCTGGTCCAATGTCAACCTAAATGCCATGGGTTATAGACTCGCGACTTGGTGGGTGTAAAATCTTTGTTGAACTACTTGGGATTCTGATATTAAAAGCAGAGAAGCTGAATGGACGTCTACTTGGCACCATGTATGGTGAGATGGTAAAGTACCTTCTGCAGAGCTTAAGTGGAAATTCCGGAAAGTTAGACCAACCTGAGGCCCCAAATTTCAAAAAAAGACACCGAGCCTACTGCAACAGAGTACTCGAATATTCTAGCCCGCAGAGGGATTTGTGATTGTGTGTAATTTCTAGTTTGGATTATAAAGTATGATTTGCACCAGCCAATTACCAGTGACTAAATAGTAAGAACATAACTGAGTGCATTAATTCGGTACCCAGATAATGGGGAAAAGGATCTAATCGACAGCAAAGGTGGACCCATAACCGCACACCAGGAGATAGACTCGATTAATTAATTTAATTAGTACAAAATGCTGTTTATATGTTGGTTTTTGTTTTCTGAAGGTAACAGGTCAGTAGTTTTTTTCCAATGGTATATAGATGGTATAGTATTTTGACACCAACTCATTATTTTTAACAATGAGAGAATGGTAAAAGGTGTCAGAAACATGTTATTTTGGGTTCTATTTACTATCTTTATTTGCCTTAATCATGAGGGAAAATGAAAGTAGACCCAATTTGTGGTTGTTATGTTGTTTGTAATAACCTTGTTTTTTTCTGGGGTCACTGGGTACTATGTTGTAATACTGCATATCATTCCCATGCCTGTCTGAAAATGCATAGTGTTTATTACACCTATATATATATATGTAACTGCAGATCTTGAGTTAATACCTGAACTGTTTGTCCAAAAGTGTTGTGTACATCAAGTAAATGTGGTGTCCAACAAGTGGTTGTTTATATGTTGTGAGCAATCAATATCCTTCTAGCATCTATAGTTAATTTAAGGGTGATGAAGTGGGAAGGGAAACCTACACACAGATGCCATTGTTTCAAGGATGGAACTCTTTCCTCCTGGGATTTGTGGTAAATATCCCGGATCACCCTGCATTCTTACCAGTGACAGAGAATCAATAAAACCCCCTAGACATTTTAACGAACCATTCTCAGGAATTAAAATCCACATCCCACATGTGTGGTCCCGCCCGGTACGGACTTCACCTAGTAGTGGAGTAGTCCGTGAATTTAAAACTCATGGTAAACATCACAATTGGTGTATTATTGTGGGTACATGAATTCAGGGAAAACCTCTCGCAGGTAAACCAAGTCACTTCAGAATGTTATAGTGTTAGTAACAGACCTAATCACTCATTAGTATGAGCTGAGTCAAGTGTTATATGAACCCATAATGGCTCAGATAAATATAGGTTTTTTTTTGGTACAAAACTGTTCACAGGTAATATCTTGATTCTGGCAGATGCATCAGGTAGTTGGTTGTTGGGTATGAGATTTTTTTTTAAAAACTCATATTTTATATCTTATTGATGGGAAACTAAGTCCAGTAATGAACCTCCAGTAGTAAGGTCTCTGGGATGGTAAACTCACATAAGATAAGTAATTCAGTGAATGTTTAGAATTCATAGTCATTCCCATTTGATGTTTGAGGTATGGTTCTGCTACTCTGATATTCTCTTTAAATGGTTTAAAAGTGGTGTAGTCATGAACACACTACTATATTATGTATCCATAAGGTTTATGTTCCTACATATGAATCATGTGTTAATTAACTATTTTGTCATTGATTATCATTGTATTTTCATGCTTGATCTGCTTGTATAATTCATGTAATATTGAAAAGTTACCAAGGCAGCAGAGAGTGATAGACAATTGTATAGATAATTAGGACAGATAAGTTAAAAATCCAATAAATTTTTTTTAAGGGAAAAATTTAATCAACAAATGATTCAGTAGTACACTAAATAATACCTGAGAGATGAATTAAACCAGGGGAAAATAGCAGTAACTAAAGTAAATGAACTAATGGTAAGGCCAAAACCACCACTTGCAAAAATGTAGACATAGTTAATGGAAGGGAAGGAATATTGTAAGAATTTGCAGTATTTAGGGGCACCCTAATTTAATCCTTTTTTTCATATGACATAACATGTTCTACAACACCGGTAGTAAAGTAAAGTGAATAAATGATGGATACTTAGGAAGAAAAGCCATACCGACACTTATTCTACTCCACCGGTGATATGAGTAGTTATTAATAACTAACTCAGATGGCCCATATGTTAATGAGGGTCAAAACCAAAATATTCACCTGGTGATGTAAGTGAAACTGATCAACTCACTTACTGACCCAACAGAATATAAGGTATTTCTTTAAATTATCCACCCCGATTCCATTATTAATGGTAGCGGAAACAGACCATATAGGCATGTAGGAGGTATAATTAAAGAATTAACTAATAAATTGGAATTTCCAGTTTAATTCTCATTAAGTGAAATGTTCACAATGAGAAATCCTCATCAAAAAGAGGAATGAAACAGCTTTTAGTTAGCGATTAGCTTACGTAAAGTTATTTCAATAATTGCCTAACTAACATTAATATTCTCATAAGGGAAGAATTAAGAAGGGCAAAAATAAGTGGTACAATAGAGGCGCGCGACTCAATTGTATTTTCTTTAAAACTAACCGAGTAACTAAATTCTAGATAATGCTCGAAGTCTACTAATAGGTAGATGAATCAGAAATCAATCGCAAGGCGAAACAGATTTCTACATCTCAGTTCTGACTAGGATTATATGCCAGCATTAAATATGTGAAAGCAGATCCAGACTAACAGAGATTAGCTTAAATAACTGATACGAATCAGTAAAAGCAACAATTAAATAAACAACTCTTGAAATAGATGCTGTTTATAAATAGGACGAACTCCTTGACGTGAAGACAGGGGAAACGCCTAAAACTTATACAGTGAACCCATGCTAGGAAAATGGAATATAGCTGTGTAAAAACCAAGCAAATTGGAGCAGATAGCTGAAGAATTGCTTGATATTTACTAGAGTAGGAATTTCAATCAGGAATCCAGCTAGTAAATTATATAACAGTTCAAAGATAGACCTTAGTCAATCTAAATAAATCCAGAGTTTCCACGTATTAAACGGATGAAAACAAAACTGGAGAGAAACATTAAGAGTACCTTACCTGTTATCCTGAGGACACAACTCAGGAGACGCCAGTATGAGAGGGATATACAGATGTAACAGTAATTTTACTAAGACTAGTAATCCACATCCATAACTGGAAAGTGAACCAGCAACTTGATTGTCTGGAAGACTATCACAGGAAACATAAAAGGGGCTTTTAACTTCTCACTGAACTGATTATATATGGTAGGAGACAATTACGTCTGAACCTACATAACAATGTATGTTGCTAAGTTGAAAATAGTCTAAAAACCGGGAGGGAAGCAGACGACGATCAATGTACGCCAAGCGACGCAAAATTGCTCGTAATTCAACACCAAAGCAACAAATACAGAGTGAAACTCAAACACATCAGTTAGAATTACTAATAAGGATTCTAGCGTAAAATAGATCTAGGTTAGAAGGAAAAGCAGAGAGAGAGAGTAAGCTAAGAATTACTTCATTTCTGATAGATTCATGTTCCCCGTAATATTCGGTTCAGAGCGGAAATCTAGAAAAGTTGGACCTTGTTTACATGTTAGACGAGATTCTCCGGGTAAACCCGCAAGAGAAAGGGACACCACTCTAATCAGTAGTTATCAAAACTGATCGGAAAATCCCATAACTCGACTTATAACCCAAACACATGATGTGTTGGATGAAAATGTATTTCAACAGGAACCATCTTTAGCTTCCTTTAAATATCAGATCTATAGTTAAAACAAACGTCTAACTTACAGGGAGACGGGCGAGTTTAATATGCTATCAGTAGACGCAGAATTAACCGTCGGTTTTAACATAATCTCAAGATTGATAATCTAATGAGAGAGAAATCAAGCTTAATGATGATATTTCAATTGCTTCAAAAAGTCGGTTTGATGCAGACAAACTAGTACTTGAAAGTAACAAATTATCAGATAACCACTCATATTTCAAACAATAGCTGACAACAGTGGAGAGGGTGCTACACTTTTTCACTAAAAGGGAAGTAAGCCATTAAGGTTATGCCAGTTGTCGTGACTATAAGAAAATGGACGTGGCCCTGATAGATTATCTAACATAGGGAAGTAATGTAGGAAATTACAAAGGGATGGATACTAGGTGAGTCAATGTAAAGACGGAAATTGTAGAGTACTATTTGACCATTTATTTTCTGAAAGAAATAAATGGCTTAAATTGGGGAGGCGTGTGGTATAATAAAAACGTCCCTACCCTTTCCTATTTATGGACTCCCTTAAAAATACACAAACCCTTACAATTACTGTTTAAGTAACTTACTTAATGTAGGAGAAAATAAAACAGCGATAGACGGACCGTGGCAGCTTAATTAATTTGGCCTTATTTTGGCCTACATACCTGGCCAACAGTCGTCGACTGATTGTAAAACAAAGGCCAGTGTAGCCATTTTGGTCAGTACGACGACAAAGAACAGACATGTAAAAGTTTTCCCTTCGGGGAGAAGGCATGTTGCCTTTTAAAACCATGATTCTCTTCAAGCTATTGGTATGTTATCTACATGATTAAGATATATTTATGTATTACCTAGACCAGTATGTTTAATTAAGAATTAGTTACAATTCTCTTAAACCAGGCTGGATGATGTTTACTAAGGAAACACAGGTGGGCGCCACGCAGTAATTTTTCCTATGTCTTACAATTTCAAATCCATATGTTAATATCTTGTATAGGCATTATGAACTTATATCTCACTAGTAGTGCTATAATCTATGAATATTATGTGTACTGTAAAGTATCAACTCTCATGTCTGAAACACATTCTAGAGATTTTCTCAATGTAGGAGCAGACCCCTGATTCATGCTTCATAGTAAAGAACTAGTGTCTGTCAATTTCATATTCCTATGTTAAAACTTCTAGGCACTGTGAACAATATCTCACTATTTATGCTTAGAAATCTGCAAATAATCTATGTACTATAGAAAGGTGTTTTATCCATGCGGGGACATACAAATGATTACGCATATTCCTGACTCGTACTTAGTCAGGGGATAAAATATTTTGCCACATTATAATCTGTAACTTGGAAATATAGTGCTAAATTTTAGTACCATTCTTTTGTTAACAGATTAGTAACCACTCCATATGAGGGTGAACATATAATCATTTCATAAAATAGTGTTAGGGACAGGCCATGTTTGAATATAAATTCATGAACAATTAAACGCGTGATGTAAATGTATGTTCGGATAGGATTCACTCCGCATCGCCTCACCGTAGTAGAAACAGAAGCGAAGATTGATGTGAATAAATTGCTTGCAATATTCAGAAGACTGGACCATGCGGCATAAGTTATTCTTATAAATACCCTCCGAATAATAGCAGTCATTGGCAAAACATATCACAGCGATTACTATCCTCATGTGCTGTACGCAGTGGGGGAAAACAATGGATGTTTTAGTTCATGAAGATAATTCAAAAACCTAGGCTCCCTGCATCATCATTATGATTATTATGTATGATTATCATGTACTTAATATCAGAGAAATGTACAGGTATGTTTTTTTCTGGTATGAGAATTTTCTCTGTTCTGATTGTTACTTTTTACTGTGGGAATATACATTTTAATGTTGCACCTTGGGATATGAGGATGTTGATAGTAAGAATTACATAGTGTATGTCAGTACTTAAGAAGCCAATGGTGAATAGTCTTGACCTAGTGATGATTATAGTGCCGAAATGAAGACGCGGCATTAGAAACCACAGGGATTCTGTATAGGCTATTCTCTTCAAGTAATGAGAGAGACAATATCAACATGTTGGATGGACAGAATGACTTCACCCATCCAATAGTCCCAGTAACAACAGAACAAAATATAAGTGAGAAAATACCTTACTCACTATGAAGAGTCAGAATGGCTCTACTCAGCAATGAGGGACAGTGGAACATGGACACCCACTCCTTTCCCCTTCTCCCCTTGGTGTTTTGTATTTGTGTTTGTAATTGTGTTGTAAACCTTTTACCATAACACAGTAGGTTAATGCTAGTGTTGTATTCTTGTCATCCCTTTTCTATAGAAGAGAAGCAGGTGGTGGTTGAATTTGGTGGGACTATATCACTAACACTGGATCCTGGGTAAACAGCCATAAAGTGAATGTCCAAACCATAGTCTGGATCTAGCCATACCTCAATGTTTACTGCGGCGCTCAATAGCTCCATAGCGAGCAACAGATAAATTAGAAGACAACTGACGGGGTGAGTGATTAAGTCCTATTTTAGTAGGAACATCCCACATGTGGACTTCAAGATCTAATAATCTACAAAGATGAAGATCAACAGAGTAACGGACAACAGTGTATCGTCTGCTTTACGTCTGAGAAGTATCACCTATAAGCCTTATCACTCAGCAAAATCAGTGAAACTATGGGACAATCCTACAAGTTACTAAAACTAGCAACAGTGAAAGCCCTTCAACTGTTGGTTGGATTACCAAGTTAATATCCACAATGGATAAGTCTTCGAAAGAACATCTCACAGCTGCAAAAGGCAAACATAAGGTTTCAGCCATGCAACCCCAAGTTCTAGCTATGAACACCAACTCAAAATGGGAGAAGACACTGAACCACATAAGCCAATACAACCAAGGTACAAACTTAATATCATCTGAAACATAACTACGAAACCAGATTACCTCAAGGTTCCAAACCCTGAACACCATCAGATAAAAGACCATATGAAAGCAGCTAAATGTCTCTACATCAGCAACAAGAGGAATCATCCAATTGTTTGCAAACCTGTTACTGTGCTGGATTCATTCATCTGTGCATATATGTAGGTATAGATCAATTGTGGCCCTAGTCACAGATACTACCATGAGATGCCTCTCAGTCATATAAAGTTCTACACTGGACTAGATAACAACGACTAACTCTTTGCTGGTCCAATGTCAACCTAAATGCCATGGGTTATAGACTCGCGACTTGGTGGGTGTAAAATCTTTGTTGAACTACTTGGGATTCTGATATTAAAAGCAGAGAAGCTGAATGGACGTCTACTTGGCACCATGTATGGTGAGATGGTAAAGTACCTTCTGCAGAGCTTAAGTGGAAATTCCGGAAAGTTAGACCAACCTGAGGCCCCAAATTTCAAAAAAAGACACCGAGCCTACTGCAACAGAGTACTCGAATATTCTAGCCCGCAGAGGGATTTGTGATTGTGTGTAATTTCTAGTTTGGATTATAAAGTATGATTTGCACCAGCCAATTACCAGTGACTAAATAGTAAGAACATAACTGAGTGCATTAATTCGGTACCCAGATAATGGGGAAAAGGATCTAATCGACAGCAAAGGTGGACCCATAACCGCACACCAGGAGATAGACTCGATTAATTAATTTAATTAGTACAAAATGCTGTTTATATGTTGGTTTTTGTTTTCTGAAGGTAACAGGTCAGTAGTTTTTTTTCCAATGGTATATAGATGGTATAGTATTTTGACACCAACTCATTATTTTTAACAATGAGAGAATGGTAAAAGGTGTCAGAAACATGTTATTTTGGGTTCTATTTACTATCTTTATTTGCCTTAATCATGAGGGAAAATGAAAGTAGACCCAATTTGTGGTTGTTATGTTGTTTGTAATAACCTTGTTTTTTTCTGGGGTCACTGGGTACTATGTTGTAATACTGCATATCATTCCCATGCCTGTCTGAAAATGCATAGTGTTTATTACACCTATATATATATATGTAACTGCAGATCTTGAGTTAATACCTGAACTGTTTGTCCAAAAGTGTTGTGTACATCAAGTAAATGTGGTGTCCAACAAGTGGTTGTTTATATGTTGTGAGCAATCAATATCCTTCTAGCATCTATAGTTAATTTAAAGGGTGATGAAGTGGGAAGGGAAACCTACACACAGATGCCATTGTTTCAAGGATGGAACTCTTTCCTCCTGGGATTTGTGGTAAATATCCCGGATCACCCTGCATTCTTACCAGTGACAGAGAATCAATAAAACCCCCTAGACATTTTAACGAACCATTCTCAGGAATTAAAATCCACATCCCACACTCCCCCATAACACAAAGCCTGGGCTGAATTCTATGGACCGTGTGTTGCACATGCAGCATGATCCCTCTCTCGGCCTCTCTAGTTTACTCCAGAAAAGATAACACCAATAAATCTGGAAGAAGACAAGCTGCAGAAGCAGCCGTATCAGTAAAGCAATGTTCTAGCTGTCCGCCTGTCGGAGCTTCCACCCTAGACCTGTTTCCGACCAAGGCTTAGGGCCTGGTCAACCCTGCCATGTTATTTAGTGTGTAGGCTGCATTTCCTCACACCAGGATAAGGCTTGTACCCTCCCAATTGTGCTCCTCCACCCGAAGCCGTTGGCACAGTGTGGGATGTCGGGTATAGTGAGCGTCGCCCAACATTCGGCGCTAGCAGAAAGAAGGTAGTACCATTAAAGTAACATGAACATAATCGTATATTCTGCAGGCATTCAGTTGAGCTACTACTGGCCCCTGAGAGCGTGGTACCAACCAGACACGATTCAGTTCGTCAACTGGAAGGGCAGAAAGCTGGTGTTTTCCGCGAACGAAGGTGACGTCAAGAAGTACAGCAACTTCCGTGAATATCTTCGGGGAAAACAGTTCACAGGTAAGTCGGAGATTCCGGGACACTCTTCCACTGGTGCACAACAACATGGGATCAGCACCGTAAACCCAGGACACCCCAAGGTGGGACAGGTGTGACATGTTCCTTCACTAACCTCCCGCTACACACAGCCTGCGCCGTGGCGATAGGCTTACGAACGCTAGTCGTAATCTCGCATACCGTGTTAAAATCCCAGCTGCGGGCGATTTGATAGCAGACAGGCTTGCGTTTGTTTCCATACAATGGTATGAGTGTTGGTCGTTCAGAAAGCAATGGCAAACTACTGAACGTAAACTTGCCAAGAGATCACTAACAGCCAACAAGTGTTGGGGTTGACTGCCACGTCCTGTAAAGGATATGCAACTAGCTTATCCACAAGACGCCACGTTTGTTTGAAATCAGTCTTGCTTCTCGACGCACCTCAGCTAGACACGCTAAAGACTAGTCGTATGTCGAAGTACACTTGTCCATTCAGTGAACCACAGACGCTTTTCAGGATAAGAGGCTCGATTCCTTTTCTATCTATACCTTTATATTTTACTGTTGTTCGTGGTTTTATGTGGTTTCTGTTTCCGGTTGATGTGTAGTAAGAATGCAGATATATGCACATGAATGCGTGTCTCGTGTTACTGTAGTGGCCTCCCGGGTCCCCCATCGATTGATGTACCCTGTATCTAGTTTACGAACTTGGAGAGACTTCAAAGCTGGACTGGTCGACCCCAGCCGCCACAACTGAGGTTGGGCTAATGCACTAGGAAGCTGCGGTGGTGTAGTGGTTAGACTCTCTCCTACTAACCTGGTGGTCATGTGTTCAACCCTCATCGGCGCGGATTCAAACTTGTGTAGCTAACCTGGGCTGCCAGGTTGAACCTGCAGAAAACGGGCACCAGAAAATTGCTTGGGAAGTAAAGTCTGCTGGTGTGATACTGACCACATCAGCCACCCAGTGCTGATTGGTCTATACAAGGATGTGTCTAGCACCATCTGCCCAATGAGCCTGAAGATGTGTAAAAGAACCGTTCACTTCACTCACTACTAGTCTATTGTGATACAAATGCGCTAAACACTGTGAGATGATATCATCATCTTCGTGCTTCTTACCAAGTGGAGTCAGTGTTCATGTTTTTCTACAGATCTCTGTCCCTGGGGTTCTGAATCAATTCTATTCATTCCCTCATGGCATCGCCTGAGCCACCCAGAATCATTTATCTCTTACCTGCTTCTGCCTCTTCCGTCGCCGATCTGTGCAGCATTCACGATATTTTCGGATGTTCCTCTTCTTTGAGTTGAGAGAACATACAAATTTAAACATGAACACGTTTATTTCTCTCATTCTCCAGGACTTGGTGACCAGATACCGGATGTGATGAAGACATGGCTCCTCGAGGACTCACAGCTGGGTAAGTTATGTCATATACTCTCAGATGTAGTGAAGACTTGAGGTCTCACAGCTGGGTAAGTGATGTCAGTTAGCAAATTTAGTGAAGACACCACTAATAGGTTTGTTTTGCACATCCCTATTTTGACATCCACGTTTCACATCCATGTTAACATCCAAGTTTTCACATCCTCGCATCTAATCTCTATTTCACATTCTGACATCTAATCTCTATTTCACATCCACATTTCACATCTCTCCTTCAAATGTCTCACATCCACGTTTCACACATGGCCTAAAACCACATCAATATTTCACATCTCTGCCTCAAATCTATATTTCATAACCACATTTCACACCTCTGCATAACAAATGTCTATTTCACACCCACGTTTCACACCTCTGCCTAAAATCTCTATGTCACATCCACGTTTCACACTTCTATTTCACACCTCTATTTAACACCTCTGCATAAAATCTCTATTTCACACCCCTATTTTACACCCCTATTTCACACCTCTAGGCAGACTCAAGATGTCCAAGCTGGACGGCAAGGACGACAAGGGCCTCTACCAGGCCCTCTACACCTACGGCGCCCGCAGCTTCTCCATCTGGGACGCCGCCGACAGCTTCAAGCGAATCTACGACAGCGACAGCGACATCGAGAAGTACACCGCCTACCAGTGCCCGCACGCCTTCAACACCGAGGGGGATGACATCGACGAGAAGTCTGACAGCAAGGTGAGGCAGGCAGACAAGTATACCATCAAGCAGACAGACATAGACAGACAGACAGACAGAGACAGACAGACAGACAGGCAGGCAGACAAGTATACCTTCAAGCAGACAGACATAGACAGACAGACAGAGACAGACAGACAGACAGGCAGGCAGACAAGTATACCTTCAAGCAGACAGACATAGACAGACAGACAGACAGAGACAGACAGACAGACATAGACAGACAGACAGACAGAGACAGACAGACAGGCAGGCAGACAAGTATACCATCAAGCAGACAGACATAGACAGACAGACAGACAGAGACAGACAGACAGACAGGCAGGCAGACAAGTATACCTTCAAGCAGACAGACGGACGGACGGGCGGGCGGGCGGGCGGACAGACGGACATAACCAGAAAGAAACTTGCATAGACAGAAAGACGGACAGGCAAGCAGATAGAAAAACAGACAGACATACAGACGGCCGTATAAGTTAGGTAGATAGGTTGGTAATTATAACCGCGTTTCCAAGGGTTTATATCAAACATGTGGCCACCCCCCTCCCCACTCTACGCCACCCAATAATCAAATACGAAAGATCTCAAGCTGAGACTACCCAATGATAAGGTTCAACACGACAATCACGGAACAATTCCCAGACAAGGCTTCAAGATAAGACATTTTATATACAATCGTATCAATGTATTAATATTCGAGCTCCTTATGATAATGATTGTTCCCTCTGTACCTATCTCCTGCAGCCTTTCATAGCATGCAAATATTCCAAACCAGCCATTGACTGTTTACGGGTATCCTTGTAATCTCTGTCACAAACTGGCAGTTACCTCCTTTCTGGAGTATGATCCCCCAGAATCCCTGCTCAATGCAGTGTCTGCATGAAACAACACCGCACACAGCGGATACCAAGTGGCTACCCGAACAAATCTACCAAGACGATCGGTCCCTCCAGCGAACCGCCGCCTTTCTCCTTCAGAAGCTGTGGCTGGACTTCAATCTGCTAGGCCTGCTGGTTCCTCCACGAACCGCCGCCTACCTCTTGCGGACACGACGTCAGTTGGTGGCCATAGGTCACGCCATGACAATATTGGTGCCACACAGTGCAACAATATTATCCTTGCCAACAAAGATCGCATCAACTTGTCATGTCCGATTAATCAGAAACAACATCATTTTCCCCCAAAATTATTTAACTCGCCCAGTTTCTTCAGATCACAGCAGCTGCCAAATATGGGAAATAAAGATACTGCATCCATCTTTGTGCAAACAAACAGACATGCTAGTCAGGTTAAACTGACATGGCAGACAGTTCAAATGGCTGTCAATGTGTGTGTTTCCGAGACCTGGCTTGGGTTATGATCCAGATTTCTTCGCGAATCAGACCTTGCAGTAAATCAGTATTATTTTTGTCGAAGGAGACTTTATTCCCAAACGGGGCCTTGGAACATGTATTACTAACATGTATTCCCTAACCCTAACCCTGACCCTAACCCAAACCCTAACCCAAACCCTAACACTAACCCTAACCCCATCTCTAACCCTAATCATACACAATAGCACTTGCTTGTCTCCTTTATCTTCTATGATATGTGTGTATATATACTTAATACATTATACTGGTCCCCCAATGATATGCCAGTTTGTACTGATCTCTAATATAGAAGATATAGACGTCACGTGACCAGAACCGTTTGGGAATAAACACTTCGATTATTTTTTTACTTCATCCGAGAATTCTAAAAATAATCCGAGTCCGAAAAAAAAAAAACCCACACATATACACACACAATATGGGGTTGGAAAGCTTGATGGACAAAAACACACATACAGTATATGGCTGAAAAGCTTCACGGAAAATTCGCGCGCGCGCACACACACACACACACACACACACACACATTCGCACCCCCCCCCCCCCCCCCCCACACACACACACACAGCAATGAACACGTTTCTGCCGATGTCTTTATCAACGGGAAACAAGATTAGCCCCGGCCGAATGGGTTAGAGCGCTTGTTCGTAAACAGCCTGTGTGCTAATGGCGAGGTAGCGGGTTCATCCCTTGCACCGGTCAGTTGGACTAAAATGTTGACTTCTCGTCCTTGACTTAGGGACTTAAATTACAAGTACCTCAGAAGTCGGAGTGGGTTCGCCTGAAGGCGAGGGACACTGGTAATGGGTACAGCTAATCCATATGCAAATATCAACCCAGTGTACGAGAAGTTGTGCCACGTGTATGGACTACGCTGGAGTTCAAAGTGAGCTGACGTCAACAAAACAATGGTCCTGTGACGAAGATTTGTGTGGAAACCCTGGTACTACAGGGTGTAGTTTTAATGACTGTGCAATGTGTGAAAATATTGCTGGTCCAAGTTTTGTATTTACCTATTATGTTGCATGAACTTTACAGCGGGTGAATACAAAACTTGGACCGGCAATATGTTAACAAACAGCACAGTTATTAAAATTACACCATATAATCCTATATCAGTGTATGTTTTCCCGCCTATCCTACATTCTCAGTCATATTTTGTGTTGTTAATGGACTCTCCTAACAGCTCGGCGGCAGTAAATCCATATTTTCGACAAGAACAACCTGACATGTTATATTAATAGTTACTAAACCTCCGCGATAAATAATGTTCTTTACATCAACAGGGCCCAGAGACGGAATCCCTGGCTGTGGGACAGATAGGGGAACGGCTCTATGTCTTCGTGGGGAACGAGAATCCCGGAACTATTTTTGTCTACAGCATTGGCGACGACGTCACAAAGCCTCGCTTTGAGACTATTTTCTGTGATGGGCTCCCTGACAACAAGAAAACCCTACAGGAAAAGTATGACGCCAAGGAAATCTTTGCCCTAGATCCCGAAGACATAAAGTAAGAATGCACTGATATTTATATTACAGGTTTATTATGGTATATGTGGCATGTGAAGGACAGTTAGCTTCTGTGCATTTAGCCTCTAACATGTGATGGTCTTATCACATAACTGACCTATAGCAGAAACTTGCGTCTGAACACAATTAGTGTTGCCTGACAAGTCAGGCTATTATTACATGAAGGTGGGCGGGGCAATGAACAGACTCATAGACTGGCTGTTGCCTGATGTTAGCGTGCTATTAGCGTGAAGGTGGGCGGGGCAATGAACAGGCTGATAGATTGGTTGTTGCCTGAGGTCAGCGAGCTATTAGCATGGAGGTGGGCGGGGCAATGAACAGGCTGATAGATTGGCTGTTGCCTGATATTAGCGTGCTATTAGCTTGAAGGTGGGCGGGACAATGAAGGGGCTGATAGATTGGTTGTTGCCTAATGTTAGCGAGCTATTAGCATGGAGGTGGGCGGGGCAATGAGTAGGCTGATAGATTGGCTGTTGCCCGATGTTAGCGTGCTGTTAGCTTGAAGGTAGGCGGGGCAATGAACAAGCTGATAATATATTGACATGGGCTATGAACAGGCTGATAGATTGGCTGCTGCTGCTGCTACACCTCGGAGCGGAGAGTTAATTTATGCTAAAGGTGATGTTGTGAAGTCTCTCGGGAATCGGGTGGAGAGTACAAACGAACAGACGGAGTATCCATATCTGGAAAGACTGACTCGGACACAAGTGAATAGAGGGTCTGGGAGATACAGAGTAGAGGAAAAGAGAGGACTTCAAATCAAATTTCTACTGAAATAATCGACAAGGAGGGAACTCTTCGCTGGTCTCTGAAGAGAAGTACGCAGCATTTGGGTGAATGTTCTGATTGCTGTCATGTCGATTGTTACATTCACTATTCAGTATTAACTGATTCAGTGCTGAAGGATAATGTATCGCCAAATGTGACATCCCATTTGTAAAAAAGGACGATATATCGCCATACTAGGGTCATCGTGTTACCTCATCGCTTTTCGCGGTATTTTCCACAATTCCAATGCTCAATGAACGGAAATTTACATTATACTTGTACATTTGATTGTGTACCACGTTTGGTCCAAACCTGGTGTTTGTTTGCCACTGGTGTAGGAATAATAGTTTGTCCCAGTACCTGATTTGCCCTTGCACAACGTGTGTTAATTTATTGCTGTGTGTTAAAAACTTAGATGCGTGTGGGAGATATACGCACGGGAGACTGGGGAAGCCAGAAGAACAGAGACGGACAGTTAAAACAGCCGGATAAGAGAGCTCATTCGTACACATCCGGTGTGCTGATGCCGAGGTAGAGGGTTCAATCCCTACACTGGTCAACTGGAATAAAATGTTGACTCCTCGTCCTTGACTAGGGACATAAATTACAAGCTCATCAGAAGTCGGAGCTGGTTAGCCTGATGGCGATGGACACAGGTAATACAGAAAGCTAATCCACACGCAAAAATCAGTCTAGTGCACTAGAAGCAGTAGGACATGTATGGACTACGCTTGAGTTCAAAGCGAGCGGATGAAAAAAAAACAACCAAAACTACAATGTCTGTTGATATTTGACAAGTTGTGCTAAGAAGACTTAAATAAAGGCCATGAACTTACCCTGCAAGGGGAAAGAATACAAACTGCTTTGATCACTCATTTGCATTGGGTGATTCCGCGTGTGCTCTCCCTTTAATGAACAATGCGTTATTCTTTCATTCGGTTGAAATTGTCTGTACCTGCAATATTGTCTCTTATATAAACTTCCCTGTATTGCTTAGTTCTCGCAGATGAACAGCGCCGTGGTCTTTCATTCGGTTGAAATTGTCTGTACCTGCAATGTTGTCTCTTATATAAACTTCCCTGTATTGCTTAGTTCTCGCAGATGAACAGCGCCGTGGTCTTTCATTCGGTTGAAATTGTCTGTACCTGCAATATTGTCTCTTGTATAAACTTCCCTGTATTGCTTAGTTCTCGCAGAGGGACTGTATGATATCGGCCACCAGTGGAAGATAAAGCCGCAGTAAATGACACCCTCCAGCAATCACCACGCGGATTTTATGGACATTCTTCTATAACCAAGACATTAGCACGCTGCTTTGTATTCTTCTATTTAACTGATTCAATGTCGAAGGATAATATATCGTCAAATGTGACCTCCAATTTAAATAGAAGAATGATACATCGCCATGACTGATTGATTGATTTAGGAACCGACATCACAGCATTCGGGACATTCCCATAAGCGCTCAGTCCCCATCATCAGCAGCCAGCGAAGAGTTCCAGTACCAGTAGCAATCTGATTATATGTCCGTCTCGCCTTTCCTCTGAGCGTCGAGCGTCGGCCAGATCCCCTCGTCACTCCACGTTGTCTCAATCTTGCCAGACCATGGTGATCCTTATTTGTTTCGTTTCACGGTATCTTCCACAATTTCAATGCTCAGTGAACGGAAATGTACATTATATTACTTATTCGTTTCTTCTTCTTCTTCTTCGTTCATCCGGAGTTTTTTTTTTTCGGATGTGATTGCGTTGTGCCTGTTTACAGCAGAGCTGCGTTCTTGCGCCGTTAGGCCGACACATCCGACTTCTGCGGGCATTTGTTGACCGGGTTAACCTTCCCGGGGGTTTCTTAGGACGTTTGACTCTCACTGTTGTGGTGTTATCTCCCATCCTAGCTGGCCCATATAGAACAGCCAAAGACGTCCTGGTCAGCCCTCAAGGGAAGGCAGGGGCAGACCATGGGCATTCCCCGCCATCCAAGGAGGCTTCCATAATTGCAGAGCCAACACACAGCGCTCTGGTACTGGGCTCACCCAAGGAATCGTCACTTCCTGCACATGGCTGCTTAGCCTCACTTCCGTATATTGGGCCTTCCGTTCACCATAGGCTGTTCTTCCGGAAACCAGAAGAATGCAGTATGCAGATGACATCCACACAGTGAGCTTTCGATTCGGACTTTCCACGCAATGGATTTGCTATCCGAGCAATATTCCATTTCGTGCCACAAGGACACTTTTTCCACCTTTTTTGAAGCCCACACAGTGAGCTTTTGATTCGGACTTTCCACGTAATGGATTTGCTATCCAAGCAATATTCCATTTCGTGCCACTAGGACACTTTTTCCACCTTTTATGAAGCTCACACAGTGAGCTTTTGATTTGGACTTTCCATGTAATGGATTTGCTATCCAAGCAATATTCCATTTCATGCCTCTGGGAGGCTTTTGTAATCGACATACCTGTGGTATGAGGTGTGGCAGTCTGAATACTTCTTCATACACCTTTAAATGTCAACCTGTATGTAGTTAAAGTAAGCTGCTGTCAACTTGAGCTTGTTGATATCTCCATAGAGCTTGTCCTCAAATGAAGCAGGTGTGTGCCAAAATATCTTTCTCTGTTCTGCATATATTGGGCAATCCTGCAGCAAATGTTTTGCTGTCATTTTTCCAGTTCGACAATTACATTCATCGGTATCTCCTATCTTTAGTTTATTGAACAAGTGGTATTTCAGCCTGTTATGTCCTGTGCGGAGTCTGAAGATTGCTACTTGTTCTCTTCGGTCGAGTTTGTAATATGCATCATCCTTCTGGTGGCCTGGATGCTCTGATTCCCATTTGGTTCTATAGGTGCTTTTTATCAACCTCTTTGCCTCATTGTAGGTTATGTCTATGTCAGGCTGTGGTAGTCGTCCGCCCTCTTTTGCCAGTCTGTCAGCCTCTTCATTTCCAGGTATACTGCAATGTGATGGGATCCACTGTATTACAACTTTTTTGGATTTCTGGCATAGACCATGGAGTGCTGCTCTTAGGTCAGCTATTTCTGTGCTGTTATTGCTCTTCAGTATTGAGACAGCTGACTTTGCATCTGTGAAGATAGCTATTTGCTTCTCTTTATTTTCCTCCATCAAGAGCATTTCTGCTGCAGTTTTCAGAGCCTCTACCTCCGCTTTGAAGTTACTTGAAAACTTTCCAGTTGCCACTGAATGTGTTTTTTTTCACTCCATTTTTTAAATTTAGGAGAATTCCTCCTCCTCCATTCTCTATTGAATTTTTGGCTGATCCATCTGTATATGCATGGGTCCAATTGCTGCTTGGGTAATGTTCTTTTATGTAGTTTAGGGTTATTTCTCTTCTTTCGGTTTCATGCTGAGTGTTCTTTTTCTCAATACCAGGAATGTTTTCTATCATCTCAGGCAGTTGCTGCTGTCTCCAAGCTGGGAACTTGTCTGCATTGTAAATGGCTTTGACTGTTGATATGTTAAGTATGGGATCTGCCCTAATCTTTCGTTTTGCAGTTTCTACAAAGTTGCTACGCTTCAGTCTTCCCTTTCCAAAACCACTAAACCTTTTATACATAGGGTGGTCTGTCAATCTTCTAAATTTTTCAGCTTGTTGCTGGGCTCTGCTATCTCTTCTATCCTGCATTGGTTGTAAACAAGTGATCTTTTCGAGTTCATTAATAGGCGTTGTCTTCAGGCTTCCAGTTATGATTCGCATTCCTTGATTTTGGACTCTACTTATTTTGTTAAAGTTTGACTTAGCTGCTGTTGCCCAAGCTGCAATGCTGTATTCCAGTACTGGCCTCACCCGTCCAGTATATAACTTCTTGAGAACTTTCTCATCTGCTCCCCACGTTGTACCAGCAAGCTTTTTCATGATTGCCATTCTTTGCCTTGCTCTTGTTCGATTTTTCTCAACCTGTGTTTTCCATGTCAAGCGACGATCAAAGGTGACTCCGAGATAGTTTGGATTTTCTTCATGGCGCAATATTTTTCCATTCAATACCAGCTTAGATTGCTGAGTTTTATTTGAGAGGGAGAACACTGTGCATGTTGTTTTCTCCTCACTTATCTTCACTAGCCATGATTTTGACCAGTCCTCTAGTGCTAATAGGGCTTGCTGTATTCTGCTGTTAGCTGTACTAATATATTCTTCAGATGTCCATATGGCTAGGTCATCTGCAAAGGATGATGTGTGTACTCTGGCTGGAAAATTTTCCGTGATGTCATTTATATATGCTAGGAATAATGTTGGTGAAAGAACTCCTCCTTGGGGGACACCTTGCTCCAACAGCATCATTTTGCTGGTTTGTCCTTGTACTTTTGTCCTGGCAGTTCTGTTCTCAAGGTAGTGGCTGATCCATTTGTACATTTTCCCACAAACATGCATTTTTTGCAGTTTTACTTTCAGTCCTTCCTTCCATACTTTATCAAATGCTTTTTCTAAATCTATCCAGACCGCTAGTGTGTGCTTTTTCTCTTGGAAGGCATCCTCTATTTCCTGAGCTATATAGGTTATTTGATCTTCAGTGGATCTGTACTTTCTGAATCCTGCTTGGTGTGGTGTTAAGAGTTTGTTTTCTTCCAGATGCCATGTTAGCCTGCCATTGATAATGCGTTCCATTAATTTTCCTACACAGCTAAGTAGACTGATAGGTCGATAGCCATTTGGTTCTTCCAGGTCTTTTCCTTTCTTTGGGACTGGTATTAGTATAGCTTCCTTCCATGCCTGTGGGACTATTCCTCTCTTCCAGCTGTTATTTAGGACTGCTAGTAGTTTCTTCTTTGCCTTGGTGCCTAGTCCTATTAGCATTTCATTTGTGATTCCATCCTTTCCTGGTGATTTCTTCTTTTTTAGGGTATTCATTGCCTGTTCCATTTCTTCCATTGTTAGATTTGCCATCATATATTCTGCTGCTGTCTCTGTATTTCTATGATGTATCTGTTTGTCTTTGATTGCTTTCTTCTGTTCGGTTGTAATATCAATGTGGTTTGCATTTGCATAGTGTTCCATTAGTGCATTTGCAGCCTTTTTTCCTGTAAGCAAGGCATTTCCTTCTTTAATTGTTATTTGTTTGTTTCTTGGTCCTTCATTGTTCATGGCTTTCACTAGTTTCCATAGTTTGTTTCCATCCCTGTCAAAATTCAGGTTTTCTGTTTTTTCCCTCCAACAATCTCTTGTTGTTTGATTTACTGTTCTTTTATATTTTGCTGAGATGGCTTTGAGAGAGATGTTTGCTTCAATTGTTTGTTCTCTCTCTGCTGTCTTCCTGGCATCTTCAACTTTGTCCTCCAAACTTTGTAGTTCTTCAGTCCAGTATGGTTTGTAATTTTTCCTCGCTCCTCTTGGAATAGACTCAGTGGCTGCCTGTATTATTGCTCTGTTTAGACTTTCCACCATTTGCTTCATGTTGCCATATCGTGTATTTATGTTTTCACAATATTTGTCTGTTAGTATGGCAAATCTGTCCCAATCTGCTCGTTTGTAATTCCAGCGGGGCAAGGGCTTTTGCTCCTGTGGAACATACTCCATATTCATTACAAGCTTGATTGGTCTGTGGTCACTACCTGCTAATTGGTCCAGCACATGGCGATCGATTTTGTGGAGGATGTCTCCTGTGCAGAAAGCTAAGTCTGGAGTAGAAGTGGTAAGCCATCTTCTGGAGTAGAAGCTCGGTGTGTCATCCGCTTTGTTGAGTAGATGGAGATTTGAGTCTATTTCCCAGTCCTCCAATTCATCTCCTCTTTTGTCAGTATCTGGGTATCCCCATCTTTCTGAACGGCTATTAAAGTCTCCGACAATAATGCAGTTTGTGTCAGTTATTTTCATGTTTGAGAGTGTAAGGTCCTTATCTGCTGGGCTATACAGATTGTAGATTCTTAATTTTACGTCCTTTATCATTATATCAACACCTATAATTTCCGTTTGGTTGTCAGAGATCACAGATACTTCGCTGCAAGGTATTGTATTTCGTGTAAGTATTAGAACTCCTCCTTTGTGTCCTTCGCGGTCGAAACGTGTGGCCTGATATCCTCTGACTGAGAATTTGCGATTGGCGTTGAGGTGTGTCTCTTGAATGCATGCCACATCTATTCTATCTTTATGAAGACGCTGTGTTAGGGAGTCTTTCTTCTTGTAAACTCCTTCGGCATTCCACTGTAGTATGTTGAGTGTCCGGGGTATTTGGTCAATAGCTCTTAACCTACTCCTCTGTGCCTTGACTCCACAGCACAGGGGAAGGTGACCACCAGTAGTCATGGGTGGACCCCCTCGAGGCAGGGGGCCCGGCACTATCGCCGCCTGATGGGACTTCACGGGATTAGCACCATAACGATTAATTTTGATTTGTGACATCATGAATTAAGTTACGTTGCACTGCTTTGTCAAGCCTGTGGCTCAGTACATCCGATTTCGACAAGCATTTATTCGGGATGCTTTCCCTAGCCTTTGACTGTCCCCAGTCTACCTACAAGGCAGTAGGTTTTACGTTGCACTGCTTTGTCAAGCCTGTGGCTCAGTACATCCGATTACGACAAGCATTTATTCGGGATGCTTTCCCTAGCCTTTGACTGTCCCCAGTCTACCTACAAGGCAGCAGGTTTGTGTGTCTCTTCGTCTGGTCCCTCTCCCTTGACCTGTCCGACATGGGTGGCCCTACCAGTAGCTGCGCTACCGTCGGCATAGCTCTTGGGGTCATTGGGACGCACAAGCCCCTCTACCTCGTCACGGTGGACACACAGCAGAGGGGACTTATTCGTTTGATTGTGTATCAGGTTTGGTCCGAACCTATTCTTAGCTTGGTACGGAATCATGTAAAGCCTACCTTAAAAATTAGTCCCTGCACCAGATATCTTCAACCAGCACCACACAATGAAATGTTTAACACTACTGTGGTGGTTATCTTAACATGCTTGTCTGCTGACTCCATGAACGTGTGTTCGAAACCCCACGGAAACAAATATGTTTAATTGACTTGAACTCACGGGTTTAATCAACCAACGATGTGTACCAGGAAATTGTTTGGGAAGTAAACGCCACCGGGCATGGCATTGAACACATAAGACATCGATTGTCAATTGGTCTAAACAATTTGTGGCCACCATCATATATCAGATAAGCCAGAAGGCACGAAGAAGAGTCCTCTACTGTATCTAGAACATATCTGTAACTATCAATATCCAATTCAATGTTGTCTGCTGCGGCAAATATCTTGATTCTCTGAGATTGGTTAATATCGGTTTCACTTATGTGCTAGGACTCGCGGGTGTCAGAGGAAAAGAGCGAGAAGATAGGCTTGTGGGCTTCGCTGCTGTAGGGAGCGGACCAGCAATGAGCCAGGCTGACTGCCAAGCATCTCCTTTAAGGCTCGTTGTAGATAACATGACACTCTGTACGAAACAGACATGTAGTCACTGTAGAAAAGGGCAACACCAGCGTCCTAGTAGCAGATCACCTTTTATTATTGACAATGTAACATTCACTCAGTCGTCCACTGTCTCAGCACTCTCGCAGTGTGTCGGAGGGTATATATATATATATATATGTGTGTGTGTGTGTGTGTGTGTGTCTACTTCTATCGTCTAGGGAGCAGCTTCCTCTTCACATACACCACAGCTTAATGTTAGATAAATGTAAACTTACCGCACTGGCTGGCCATCTTGGGCAAATGCACAACAGACCTTGATTGTGGAAACATCGTTTAATTTGAGCTGAATTCATCATAGCAACTTGGTTTAGTGTTCTAGCCTGTCACAGGACATATTGACGGTCTTGATGTTGATATTAATATGACTTGCTCGATGTTCTTAACCGCCTGGATGAGTTTTTCCAACCTCTCATAAGCACTGTCTCGGCCTAACTAAATTCTAGTTCTTTCTTCTTTCTGACGTCACCTCCGTCCGGACACGTGATGTTTTGAGGTCGTAGCCTCGTGAGTGCTTTCCCTTTCTTGGGCCCGTCGTTCTACAGCTGAAACTATCATCACTATCCTAAGTGTCTCATACTATACCACGCTTTCAGTGGTGATTGTCACTATTCTACTTGTTAACTCTTCTCTAGCCTATTCATGTCGACTGTCACTTGTACCGTATACCCTACTTTGGTACATGGGACTGACCTTCTGAACACCCTCAAAGAGGCAGGTCATGTAAATGACTTAAGGGATGGATACGATTCTGCAACTTTGACCAGACTGCAAGAAGAACATTTAAGTCAAACGGGGTCAAGCTAGATTAGGGCTCCATTCGGGAAGCCAAAGAAGAATAGTCAACCAACACAGAATTGATGTCATCAGTCGCTACACGTTGAGGGAGATACTGGTGAGAGGATATGAGCACGTATGGACAAATAGTTCCTTGTGCAATGGGGACGATCTATTGTCGAACTAATGAACTATCTTTGCATGTTATGTGCTTATGTCAAATACAACCTAGGTCAGCATGTTATCTACTTCTACATTTCAGGTTTATGAATGCCACGGAGAGTCCTACTGGATACCCCGTCATCATCGTAGCCGGGTCTGTTTCTGGAACTGTCTCCATATTGAAAATCGACGTCAGCTAAAACATGGCGGTCGGCCTTGAACTTTCAGAGTAAGTATCCTGCGATTGGAAGACAATTAAAGTAAAATTAAAAGAACATGTGAAATATGGCAATACAGCTGAAACAGTTGGTAACATCATCCAGATAGATAATAATAGGGAATTACAGAGCATCATCATCATCAAGTGCTATGCCGTGTTAGCAGTCATGGTTCGCCATCTTACACGAACCACAGAGTCGTGGATCAGTTCTGTGTTCTTCTACCGAATATCCCATATGGCCTAGCCATCAAGATATTTATCTTTTTCCCTCCCCATTGCTCATTTCCCATAAATTTTGCCAACTGACACTAAATTTTCCTGTTTGATTCTCCACACAACGTGCCCAACAAATCTTGATGGCCTTCACCTAATTTCTCTGATCATTGCAGAGTCTTCAGTTTTATTTTTGTAGGATTGAACGAGTATGTGCAAGCAGTAATGGAAGCTCAAGAATGTCCAGTCTGGCCTCGTATGACATGAGTGGCACGACACACGGAGCACATCATAATGACTCAAGCTGTCATCTGTGTACCGCGGCGCCCAGACGTCAGAGGTAACGAAAAAAAGCCGCTCGGTTAGTGGACAAGGCGGTGATCGAGGAGGGAAGAGCAATGGATGGGCCAGACATCAGAACGCTATAAAAGACTTCGGGAAAACGGATGTGGTTTTGTTCCATTTGCTATCTTTGAACTCAAGTGTAGTTCTTGCACGTGATACTACTACTTGTGCACTGGGCTGATATTTGCGTGTAGATTAGCTTCCTCTTTTACCAGTGTCCCTCGCCATCAAGTGAACCCACTCTGGCTTCTGAGACACTTGTAATTTTCGTTCCCAAGCCAAGGACGGACAGTCGAAATATTATTACCAAGTTGACAGGTGTAGGGAGTTGAACACGCTACCTCGGCATCAGCGCACCGGAAGTGTAAAAGCGAGCATTCTTATTCATTCGGCTGTGCTAACTTCGGCGAACAGATGACAGTAAGGGAGCTTGGGAATCTACTTCCTGGTCCAGAGTGAGGGAGATGTTAGATGAGGGATGGGAGATGGGAGATGGGAAATAGGAGATGGGAAATTGGAGATGGGTGATGGACCACCAGACATGAACATTTCGTTAAGAGTACAAGACATTTGATTAACCAACACAGAATTGGTACGATCAGTCTATATACGCTAGCGGGGATGTTAAGGAGGCGACTCGAGCACCCGTGAACCTGTCTGGAGTGCAGTTATGACGAGCCTCACTAATCAGTCAGCAGTGCTTGCTTGCTTGCTTATGTTCGTTGGCTTGAGCTCCAACGCGAAGTCCTGTATGTCGGATGAAGGCATCCTTTTGTCCAACATCAGTGTGATGTCATACAGGACCTGAGGTTTGCGTGAGTATCCGTTGTCCCATGTCTGGCTTATTGGTGTACAGACTGGTGGTTCCCCGCCGTAGAGGCAGACACTCTCCGACATCGGAGGAATCGGCGATCCTACTGACTTTAGCCAGGACCCCGAAGGGACCTGTTGCCCAGGACGCTCGACGAGGACGCGTCAATAGGTCTTGGCCAGTATATAATCCGGCCCTGGTGCTTTGTTTTGGATGTTGGACAACAGGATGCCTCCATCCGACATACAGGACTTCGCGTTGGAGCTCAAGCCAACGAACACAAGCAAGCAAGCATATGAATATATAGAAGGAAGTCAACAGAGGTATACAGCTGCATCTGCAACAGTATTGATTCCTGCTGGATGGATGCATCCCAGAGGGTTGATTAACTGGCTTATGAAGTTGTTAGAGATGCATGGCTTCAATGGTGTGACCCACACATCGTCGACTCTATTGTGGTCTGCAGAAGTATAGTTTTATCAACGAACAAGAGAAATCCCATGGCAAGAGAGGCAAACCAAACAGAGAAGTCTGATAATGTTGCATCTGTTATTTCAGATACAGGGAATCTCCGCCGGCAAGTGGTCACACTGCCTGCCTTCACTCCGAAGGTTGTGGGTTCGACTCCAGGCAACGTAATTCGGTTCACGAATGCAGCTTTCTTTGGAGACTCCTGGGGGTCGTCGCTGTAGCTACGGAGTTCGTACTTTATGCGACAGGTTTCGGCAGGTCGCCCTGTAGAAAGTGACCGAACCACATGGGATAAAAATAAGTTAGGTGCATTTCCTTTACAGGACGTAGCAGTCAACTCCGGCATTGTTTGGCTGTTTGTGTCTCCTGGACAAGTTTACGTTCAGTAATTTGCCATTGCTTTCTGAACGACCGACATTTAACCATTTTATAGAAACTAACACAAGGTGGCGTGCTTCCAAATCGCCCGCAGTTGTGTTTCGAACGCGGTATGCGGGATTACAAATCGCGTCCTTAACTCCTTTCGCCACAGAGCCGGCTTGGGATAAAACCGGGTGCAATAAAGTCGGTCTTCTTGTTTTTTTTCTTCTTCAGATACAAGGACAACGGCAGAGTCAAGTACCAGTGTGGCATGATGGCGAATGGATCAGGAAACTGTATCAATGGATTCATCTTCGTTGTCATCACAACTCATATATTTGGACATATATTCCTGTGATTTCCTGTATTTTTTCCTCGACAATTGCAAATTAAAATGTTAACATTTTCCCAATTGTGTTGTCTTGTTTATAGTAACTTTACACGTGAAACTATTTATTTGTTCGCTGTTTGTTTTATACTTTCTCATTCTTACCCCCCCCCCCCCCTCTCTCTCTCTCTCCTCTCCTCTCCCTCTCTCGCTCTCTCTCTCCTCTCTCTCTCTCGTCTCTCTCTCTCTCTCTCTCTCTCTCTCTCTCTCTCTCTCTCTCTCTCGTCACTATATGTGTGTTTAAAGTGTGGGAGTTTGATCATAATAGTAGGTGGGATGGGGATGTGCGTGTGGGTGGATTCGTGATGTATGTGGGTGGGCTCAGGATATGTGGGTGGGCGGGATGGGATTGTGTGGGTGGGTGGGGGATTTGTGTGTGGGTACGTGCGGGATGTATGGGTTGGCGGGGAGATGTGTGTGTGGGTGGGGATGTGTGTTTGGCTAGGTGGTTGTGGGTGAGTGGGTGGAGGAGGATATTTTGGTGGATAATTGATGGTGGGTTATGGGATGGGTGGGGGATATATGTGTGGGTGGGGATATGTGGTGGGTGGGAGATGTGTGCAGGTGGGGGTAGTTGTGGGTATGTGTGTGTAAAGTGTGGGAGGTTGATCATAATAGTAGGTTGGGGGATGTGTGTGTCGGTGGATTCGTGATGTGTGTGGGAGGGCTCAGGATGTGTGTGTGGGCGGGGTGGGATTGTGTGGGTGGGTGGGGGATTTGTGTGTGGGTACGTGCGGGATGTATGGGTTGGCGGAGAGATGTGTGTGTGGGTGGGGATGTGTGTTTGGCTAGGTGGTTGTG
>JACEFZ010008276.1:102500-122500 GCA_014155875.1 Cepaea nemoralis
GTTTCCTCTGGCCACCTTGGGAGCGTTTACCACAACGCAGTTCGCTGTAAAAAATTCGTTTAGGGAGCCTGTGATCTGGCATGCGAGTCAAGTGACCAGCCCAGCGAATCTGATTCTTCATCAGTAGAGTGTGGATACTGGGCATGGATGCTCTTTCTAGGACTTCAGTGTCTGGAATCTTGTCTTGCCATTTAATCTTCAGTAGCTTCCTTAGGCAGACTGTGTGGAAGTGGTTTAATTTCCTAGCGTGTCGCTGATAAACAGTCCAGGTTTCACAAGCATATAGCAGTGTGGATAATACAACTGCTTTGTAGACTTTTAGCTTTGTTTGCAGGCTTATTCCAGTTCTGTCCCATACATTCTTGTACAGTCTGCCAAAGGCTGCACTGGCCTTGGAGATTCTTGCATTCACTTCGTCATCGATTGTGGCAGCTTGTGACACGGTGCTGCCAAGATAGGTGAATTTGTCCACAACACTTAGTCTATGATCATTCACTTTGATATTCGGCACAGTGTGATTATTCCCTGGAGCTGGCTGGTACATAACTACAGTCTTCTCCAAGTTGATATTGAGCCCAAAGTTGGCACAGGCATGTGAGAAAGCTGAAACATTATGTTGCATGTCCGTCTCTGAGTTGGCGTATAGAGCGCAATCATCAGCAAACAGGAGCTCTCTGACGGTGCCGCTGTTAATTTTGGTTTTAGCTTTCAGCCTTCTGAGATTGAATAACTTTCCATCCATACGGTAGTTGATGTCTATTCCAATGTCGTCGTTCTCGAAGGCATTCATCAACATGGCTGAAAACATGAGGCTGAACAGTGTTGGTGCCAGGACACATCCTTGCTTCACTCCATTGGTGACAGGAAAGGGTTCAGACAGTTCACCATTTTCCTGTACTCTTGCCTGCATGCCGTCATGAAATAGCCGCACTATTTGGACAAACTTTCGTGGACAGCCATATTTTGCCATAATCTTCCACAGTCCTTCTCTGCTGACTGTATCAAAAGCCTTGGTAAGGTCAATGAAAGTGGAGAACATTTCGCAGTTCTGTTCCTGACATTTCTCTTGCAGCTGCCTTGCAGCGAAAATCATGTCAACAGTTCCACGTTCTTTTCTGAAGCCACATTGACTCTCAGGAAGAAGACCTTGATCGAGATGGGCTGTGAGGCGATTGAGAAGAATTCTGGCGAGTATCTTCCCTGCAATTGAAAGCAAGGAGATGCCTCGGTGGTTGTCACAGGATTGGCGGTTTCCTTTACGTTTGTAAAGGTGGACTATTGACGCGTCCTTAAAATCTTGTGGCATGGTCTCGTTCATCCATATGTTTGTGAAGACTTGGTGAAGCTGCTCTGTTAGGACCGGCCCACCTGCCTTGTATATCTCTGCTGGGATGGAGTCAGGACCAGGTGCCTTGCCGCTGGAGAGTTGCTGGATGGCTTTGTTTATTTCCACTATGGTTGGCAGGTCATCAAGAGTCTCATTGGTGGGAACTTGAGGAAGGCAGTTGATGGTTTCATCATCGAAGAAGGAAGTTGCATTTAAGATTTTGCTGAAATGCTCTGCCCAGCGTTGGAGGATTTCTTTCTTATCGGTGACCAATGTTCCCCCATCTGCACTGAGGAGGGGAACTATGCCTGGTGATGAAGGACCATAGACCGCTTTCAGTGAGTCGTAGAAGTTTTTCATATCATGTCTGTCAGCAAAGCCCTGAATTTCATCAGCTTTGCTGCTCAGCCAGGAGTCCCGCATGTGCCGAAGTTTCTGCTGCACTACTCTCTGAATGTTCTTGAAAGCATCTTTTTTTGATGTTGACTTTGGGTCATTCAAATGTGCCTTGAGGAGAAGATGTTTCTCGGCCAGCAATTGGTTGATGTCTTCGGAATTTTCATCAAACCAGTCTTTATGCTTTCGGGGGGCTGGACCCAGGATTTCCATAGCAGTGTTGTAAATTGTGTCCTTTAGGACTCTCCATTCTGTTTCTGTATGCTGTTTAGCTTCAGCATTGGGCTTGAGGCGGTCTTCCAGCATATTTTCAAACGACTGCTGCATTTTCTTGCTGTTTAGGCGGGTGACATTTAGCTTTGTTTGCATTTTCGCCCCTTGAGGACGCCGTGGTGGCCTGATGTGGATGTTCATTTTCGAGACAATGAGACGATGGTCTGTCCAACATTCGGCACCACACATGGATTTTGTCACTCGAACGTCTTGTCTGTCACTCCTCCTGACGATGACATAGTCAATGAGGTGCCAGTGTTTCGAGCGAGGGTGCATCCACGATGTCCTATTTCTCATGGGGAGACGGAAAATTGTGTTCGTAATCAGGAGATCATGTTCGGCACATGTCTGAAGGAGGCGGAGTCCATTGCTGTTACAATTTCCGACTCCATGCTTTCCAATAATGCCACTCCAAGAGGTGGTGTCCGTGCCTACTCTGGCATTGAAATCCCCAAGGAGTATAAGTTTGTCTCCTTTGGGAACAGATGTTAATACATTGTGCAGGTCCTCATAGAACTTGTTCTTGACATCATCTTCGTTGGTCATAGTTGGTGCGTAGACACTCACAATGGTTGCGTGCTTCCTTCCATTCAGCAGAGGCAACTTCATGGTCATGAGCCTGTCGTTTATAGCCTTTGGAAATCCAGCTAATTTGCCGACCAGGGCCGACTTAATGGCAAATCCCACACCGGATTGGCGTCTTTCCTCGCTTTTCCTTCCACTCCAGAAAAATGTGTAGCCGGCACCAATTTCACAGATTTGGCCTTCTTCTGCAAGTCGTGTCTCGCTCAAGGCTGCAATGTCGATGTTGTACCTGCCCAGCTCTCTCCCAATCAGTGCTGTTCGTCTCTCTGGACCCGACGCGCCGTCTCTGTCAAGTAGGGTGCGTACATTCCAAGTTCCAATTGTTAAGGGAATATGGTTTACTCTTTTAGCTTTGCTTGTTTTATCTTTCTTTGTATGTCGACCGCAGTTAGGGTACCCACCAACCGCGGCTAGCTGGTTAGGTAGTGATGAAGCAGACAATGTTTAGGGCACCTTTTCTAGCCCCTTCCTCATGCTATGGAGGTGAGCAGTGTGTTCCTATAGAGGGCTGCTCAGTCGCTCAGGGGGCTGCCGAATCCCACTGCTGCTCCGGTCAGTAGAAGACGACCATATGGCCTGAGCCGCCTGTGTGCAGGTCTGCGACTACGGCTGCCAGCGTACCCACGCCTGCCGCTTTGCCGCTCGCCCATCGCCACAGGGCTTGAAGGTTGATATGTGACGTTGGATGAAGAATGACTTGCGCGATGACTTGGATTAAAGTGAGGAAGAGTTGCGCAATTCGTCGACCTCACTCTCTCGCCTGAGTCCATCTGAGTCCAGTGGCAAGACAAGTCGAGACGATTGGAGACGAATACAGGTGCAGTGGATGACCAGGGCGCTCTACGTGCCTTGCCGTGCTCATTACGTTCCACAACGCTTTGCAGGTAAACGCCGTCTTGCCCGTTGAATCAGGAATGATTTCTTCCGCGCAGTCTGCCGAATCCTGTCTTCACATGCTGGGTAGGCATACCCTAGTTTACCTCTTGGTTTGACACCAAATCGGATACCCATGCCTGGTTTAGCCAGCCTCTCACAGTTGTTGCCCGGGGGGTGGCCGCTGTCGCATGCTGACAGCTAATAGGAGCCACAGGCACGAGCTGGGTGTCAGACTTGGACCAGTGGGGGATGGGTCCTGAAAGGACATGAGAGCCATCCTTACCAAAGGTGCTACCAATGCCTGACACCCCGTACCCCCCTACACTTACACAAATATATAGATGGGTTATATACATATAAAGTAAAGTTTACACGAATGCATGGATGGAAATGAACACATAAAGTAAACTGTACACAAATATATGTATGGAATGTTTACACATAATGCAAACCTTGTACAAATATATGTATGGACTATGTACACATAAAGTAAACTGTACACAAATATATGGAGGTAATATATACACATAAAGTAAACTGTACACAAATATATGTATGGAATGTTTACACATAATGCAAACCTTGTACAAATATATGTATGGACTATGTACACATAAAGTAAACTGTACACAAATATATGGAGGTAATATGTACACATAAAGTAAACTGTACACAAATGTGGAAGTCGGATACACTTTGCTTGGGCGTACGCTCGCTTTGAACTCCTGCGTAGTTCACACACACGCTACTGGTACCAGCAGCTGCTACTACTTGCCTGAGGGATAGCTTTCCCTGTTACCAATGTCCCTCGCCATCAGGTGGACTTTTCTCTCCACTTGACGGGGGCTTGTAATCTAAGTCCTCTGACACTCTCACGTCTAAATCAGAGAGGAGAATAACTTTTAATGGCGTCTTCCCCTCAAAAGAGGAAAGAAAAGTACGAAGACGGTAAATTTAGATTTGAACTGCAAGCCACTCCAAGGAGATGACAGTGTATTTAACAGTAGCAGAGACAGGCAAACTACAGCACATTCTCGGCTAGGGTCACGCTGTAGTGAGAAGAATAAACAGTACACACTTTGAACTTTGACACACACAAGTGCGGGGGGTCCCGAAAAGTGCAGAGCTAACCGTGACAGAATGCAAAGAATACCATGGACACACAGACAGTTGAGTTGAGTTGAGTTGAGTTGAGTTAAGCGTCGACATCACAGCATGTGTGACACTGCCATACGTGCTCCGTCCTCATCTGCAACAGCCAGCGAAGAGTCCCAATAACAATGGTACCATTAGCAGTCTGATTATGTGTCCGTCTGGCCTTTCCTCGGCGTTTTGAGTTGAGTATCGCCGACATCCTCTGATCACAACAATACAGTGGATACCATCCCACTGTGGAGTACCCGGAAACGACAGAGCTGATCGACTGGCTAAGGACGGAGCCAAAGAAGAACAGCCTGATGTGACCGTTACATACCACCAAATGAAAAGAATGACCAAATCAGTCAGAAGGCCACCAAAACCTAATCAAGACGACTACCACGTTATGGACAGATCAGAACAAGTCATTATTCTGCGCCTCAGAACAGGGCACAATAGATTACACAACCACATGTATACAAAATTCAAGATTGGTGAAACAGCCATGTGTACATGTGGATTGGCCTTGCAGACAGCAGAGCACATACTCCAAGACTGCCCAAAATATAACATATCTAGGCAAACCTTCTGGCCTAGAGAGACAACAGTGGAAGATAAACTCTATGGATCGCTGAATGAACTAAAAAAGACTGTTAGATTCATACAAGAGACAACATTGCAGTTATAGACATATTTCAAGCGAACGAAAGAAGAAGAAGAACAACAACCTGCAACACCATTCTCTCCAAGCGCGTCCGCGACTGTGGGATGCTATCTGTGCGGTGTCAACTGAACTGATTTTTGTTTGCGATTCTCTCGCTTTTAACCCAAGCGTAGTCCATACGCGTGATAACACTTCTAGTGTACTGCACTGATTTATACGTGTGGATCAGCTTTCCCTATTACCAGTGTCCCTCGCCATCTGGCGAACCCACTCCGACTTCTGAGGTAACTGGTTATTTACGTCCCCAAGTCATGGACGAGAAGTCAACATTTTAGTCCAACTGACCGATGCAGGGGTTGAATCCGCTACCTCGGCATCAGCACACCGGAAGTGATCGAGCCCTCTTATCCATTCGGCAACGCTGACCTAGCCTTTTTACATTGTCTACGTCACGACATAGCCTTCACAAGTTCAACTCTCTTGAGATTTTGCTGTGAGGTCAATCAATCATTCAATCAATCAATCAATGAATCAATCAATCAATCGGTCGATCAGTCAGTCAGTCAGTGAGTCAGTAAGAAAATCAGTCGGACAATCAATCTGATCACTTGTTCAATCATTCACTCGATCAATCAATTTGTCAATTTATCAGCCAGTCGTTTAATCACCTAACAAATCGATCAATCCATCATCAAATCAGTCACCCAACAGATTGCCCAATCAATTAATCAACCAACCAGTAAATCAAATTTCGTTGAATTCTCGTTTTTCTGATACCCTGTAAACACGTGACACTGTAAGACAAGTGAGTGGGATACGAACAACGACCGTCCACTCCCAGGTTGGAGCACTTGAACGTGAAGATTCTCCGCCCGCACACGTCCCACCACTCGGATGCTCTGTGACGTAGGGGCGAGTCAGGTTTGTTCAGATTCTAACTTGTGGTTCTTGACGTAATATTTTTGTTATGTTCACGTATCATTGATGTCTTACTTTGTGTGAGTGGCCTCTTTTTCTTTCTTTCTTTCTTTCTTTCTTTTTTTTTCTTTCTTTCTTTCTTTCTTTCTTTCTTTCTTTCTTTCTTTCTTTCTTTCTTTCTTTCTTTCTTTCTTTCTTTCTTCTTTCTTTCTTTCTTTCTTTCTTTCTTTCTTTCTTTCTGCCTGCCTGGTTGCCTGCCTTCAATGTTTTTTTTCATTCTTACTGCCTTCCTCTGCCTATCTGCCTGTCTCTTGTACTGCCAATCCTTATAGTCCATGCCGTGTGGCGTTGGTGATCATATCTGTCCGCAAACTGTCTCATCTACTGCCAATCTTCTTATAGTCCATGCCGTGTGGTGTTGGTGATCATGTCTGTCCACAACCTTCTGTATCGTGCACTTCCAGTCATCTCTGGTACCGACGTTCCCCCATACCATGATGTCAAACTCTCCAGTATATCTTATTTCATGTTTCCACCTTCTCCTCCCCCAATCTACCCACTGATTCGACATACCCCAGCTTTCCCCATCTCGTGACATACCTTTAATCGACTGAAGTATTTTAATTCGCGTGACCTTGATGTCGGAAATGATGACAAGAAACTAGATTTTATGAAAAGATACTTCTGGGTCGCAGGTGAATCTGGCCATGTGATTAGCCATTCACTTGACATTGCTATGTGGTGTTGACGTCATATCCGAGGTCAAAGTTCCACCATAGCGTAATGTAATTACACGAATGACCGAACGAATGAAAGAACTAATGAACAAACGAAGGAACACATTATGTGTTCAAACAGTCACATATTGGTTATGCAGGTCCCTCTTACATTACTTCCATTCGTCTTTCATAAAGTTATTTAAAATTCATGTAGGAGCAAACATAAAATGAAACCTAAGAATATAGACAATATAGACAATATAGACAATATAGACAATATAGACAATATAGACAATATAGACAATATAGACAAACCGTATTGTGAGACATGAGCGCACATATATTCATCCACCCACTCATCCAAGCGTCAACCACCCAAGCGTCCATCCATCAAAACGCCCGTCCATCTATCCACACAAATAACCATCCACCTATTCACCCAAACGTTCATCCATCCATATGTCCATACATCTGTCCATTGTGGAAATCCAGCAACTAATTCAGGATAATGTTCGCCCGGGTGATATGATTATCTACACAGATGGTTCGGTGTTGGGAGGTAGTAACAGTGCCTGGGGTTTCTTGGCAAAGGCTAATGGTCGACGTTTGGTGCAGGAGAGCCTGGCATATGATAACACAACATCTAGCTTAAGAATGGAGGTGGAGGCAGTCTGTGCAGCTTTCCGCTGGATGGAGAATACGATACACACACACACACACACACACACACACACACACACACACACACACACACACACACACACACATCGTGATTGTAACTGACTCAGAAAGCATGCTGAGTAGGGTGAGGACTGGCAAGCTTTGTGCCGAGTGGCTTGCTTCGCTTCGGAAGTCACGGGTAGCAAGCATCGTCTGGATATTTTCTCCGGGGCATGCTGGTGTGTTGGGGAATGAACAGGCGGACAGATTGGCTGGCTCTGCAGAACTTGGTGGAGTATTGATGCATGGTAAGGTAGACGTGGTTGCGGCCTTGTGGGAGCACGTGTACACCTCGGAGGAGCAAATGGATCATCATGGTCTGGCAAGAATGCGACAGCGTGGAGTGACGAGGGGATCTGGCCGATGCTCGACACTTAGAGGAAAGGCGAGACGCACATATAATCATATTGCTACTGGTACTATTAGAGGTTGGAACTCTTCGCTGGCTTCTGAGGATGGGGACTGGAGCGCTTATGGGAATGCCCCGAATGCTGTGATGTCGGTTCCTAAATCAGTCAATCAATCAATCAACATCTGTCCATTGAAATGTTTAGTCATCTATCTATCAAAACGTAAATACACCCAAACGTCCATCCACCCAAAAAACCATCCATATACACGTCCATTTATCCAAATGTCCACCCACACAAACGTCCATCCATCCATCTATCCATCCAAAATTCCATTCTCCCATCCATCAATCCATCCAAAAGTTCATCCATATATCCATCCAAATGTCCATCCATCCATCAATCCATGCATGCATCCACCCACCCACCCATGCATCCGTCCATTCATCCATCCATCCATCCATCAATTCATCCATCCATCCATCCATCAATTCATCCATCCAAACGTCCACTCATGCATCCATCCAAACGTCCATTCATCCAAACGTCCATCCATCCAAACGTCCATCCATACAAACGTTCATCCACCCATTCATCGAAACATCTATCCATCTATCCACCCAAAAGTCAATCCATTCAAACGTTCATATATCTATCCACCACAACAGCTCATCATCCATCCATCCATCCATCCATCCATCCATCCATCCATCCATCCATCCATCCATCGGCCATCCATCCATCTATATATCCATCCATCCACCCACCTACCCATCCATCCATCCATCCATCCATCCATCTATCAATTCACACATCCATTAATTCATCCATCCATCCAAACGTCCATCCATCCATCTATCCAAACGTCCATTGATCCATCCATCTATCCATCAATTCATCCATCCAAACGTCCATCAATTTATCCATCGAAACGCCCATCCATCCAAACGTCCATACATTTATCCATCGAAACCCCCATCCATCCAAACGTCCACCCGTCTATCCATCCAAACGCCCATTCATCCATTCAAATGTCTATCCATCCATATATCCATCCATCCACCAATCCAAAACATCGATACATTTAACAAATTCATTCACGCACGCACGCACGCTCGAAAGTACGTATAAATACATATGGAACCACACGCTGCACACATCATATGGCTATCATACATAGAACCATCATTTAAAAGTCTGCAGGGATTCAATACATCATTAAAAATAAAACAACACAAAGAAACTTTTTGAACACATCCACATTAGCCTAGATGAGAAAAGACCCGACAATGCCTGCGATAATTAAATACCTGTGTCAGTTCGTTTACTTTTAACCCAGCTCCCACTTCTCACCCTTATATGAGTGGCTATCATGAGATTACACTTGGTGTGGTTATGTACTCAGTGATTCTCATCTGCTGTTGTCACTATCGCCCACTCAGCTTCTGACTTCTCATTCACGATTGTCTTCCTTGTGACCTTTCGTAACTACAGCTAAGGACATGAACACATAACTTCACCCAGAGAGCAAAAGGTTTCAGTGATTCTCAAAATGTGATCCAATGATGTGATGGTCAGTGTGTGATGTTTTAGAGAAGCAACCTCATCATGGTGTGAGTATATGTGGGGATGACCTTAGGTGCTGTGATGTCGATTCTTAAATTTAATATTCAGCAAACACATCATCGTCATCCTCATCATTATCATCAGCAGCACCAACTTCATAATCATTATGAGCGGCATCAATTTCATTCGCATCATCACGGCTAGAAATACAACTTGAGAACCACGGGATACAGGAAAACGCCGAGCCAGGGATGCATTTGAACAAGAAGTCCTATAGCATCAGTCGTGAGTCGTGACATCCACAAGGAGATGTGACATTTCATGACAAGAATGTTCAGTTAATTCGAGTGAAGCACAAACCGAATAGAACAGGACACGAGGGGAAACGAAACTAAATGTTACATAAAAGTTGTCTCTAAGGTTAACAGCTGTCTCATCTTTCTGCTCGTGGGTGCTAAAATAGACAGCGGGCTGTCTCGTGTCTGTCCACTGCGAAGCTGCTTTATTTAAATGTTTCGGTCAACACCGGCGACTTGGGCAATCTATTATTGGCACCAGATGTATCATCTTTCTTCCTCAGTTGAATTAGTGCACAGCTTATTAGCGGAATCCGGGAAACTAAAGAAAAAGCAGGAGGTTGGGGAGAATGATCTCTGTGAATCTGTCAGAGAAAGAGGACCTACAGGAGTGTGGCAATTATAGAGGAATAATGTTACTGTCAGTTCCTGTGGAGATATTAAATAGGGTCGTTCTGGAGAGATCAAGAGATGCCATTCAGAAACAACTAAGGGATGAACAGGCAGGTTTCCCACCAAATAGAGCCTGCACTGACTAGAGAATCACACTGAATATGATAATCGAGCAAAGCAATGAATTGAACTCAGCTCTATATATTGGGTTTGTGAACAATGAAAATGACAGGACAAATAATTATTCTGCACCTCAGAACAGGACACAAAATAGATTACGCAACCACTGTAAAAAACTGTGAGGAGCGGCTGGCCGAGTGGCTAGAATGCAGGATTCTCCTTCGAGATACCAGGGATCGAATCCTCGGTAGGGTGTGGAGTTTTTATTCTGTCGGGGGCAAAAAGAAAACTCTAGCCTGCACAGTTCGCGGCGACTGCACTAACCTTAATTCATCAGGCTCAAAAACCGCCCTGCCATACACCGCAAGGTACTATATGGGCAGTAAATGACAGTTTTTATGTTTACGCAACTACGTGTATACAAAATTCAAGATGGGAGAATCAGCCATGTGCACATATAGATTAGCACCGTCTGTCTCGCTCTTCAGTATTTCAGGATCCTCGCCGATGCAACGGAGTTCGTGCATTGAGCTGAGTTTCTCCAGACTCAGGTTTGAGTTAAGAGGAAAACGGAGCACGTGGTGTTGATCCAACGACTAAACGACTAAACTAAACGCTCGCCCTCCGAAGACTGTGGGTTCGATTCCGCGCCACGATGTTCGGTTGACGAGTGTAATTTTCTCAGACTCCTGGGGGTCGTCGCTGGAACTACTGAGTTCGTGCTTTGTGCAACGCTTTCGTCAGGCCGCCCTGCGGAAAGTCACCGAGCTTTATGGGATAAAACCAGGTGCAATGACTGCGATCCTCTTGACTTTTAGGCCATTTTCCCCCTCGACGTAGTCACACATGCATATCTCCGTTGACATTCCCTCGATTGAAGACTTCGGCAATCGTGGTTTAATCCAACTTGGGTCGCCACCGGCTTCACACACAAACTCCTGCAGTTCTGTTGGTCAAATATGGAACGTTCGGGGGGTAAAGGTCAGACAAGGACTACAAATATAAATAGTCATTGAAGGGCGCAAGTTCTCGTAGATTCAGGGCAACACAAGCAGACATGGCAAACATGTTGTGGACCAGTTCTTGGAGGGAGGTGAAATGGGGAGACTTGAATAAATAGATTTTAGAACGAGGACACAAAAACTAAAGGGTCGGAGAGTTGGGATGATAGTTCAAAGGTGAAGTAAACAATGCAGAACTGGGGTCGAGGGAGTGCTGACAATGCAGTCGTTGTTTCTTGTTGTTACGTAAGTGGCGGATGGTGTTGATGATGATGGCCATGTGGATGATAATGATGATGAGGATGGTGTTGATGATGGTGATGATGATGTTGATGAAGATGATGGTGATGATGATGATGACAAAGTACACCATCATCTTAATCAACATCATCATTACCATCATCAACACCATCCTCATCATCATCATCATCCTCATCATCCTCATCATCATCATCATCATCATCATCATCATCATCATCATCATCATCATCATCATCATCATCATCATCATCATCATCATCATCATCATCATCATCATCATCATAACGTCATCCTCTTCTTGCCACGATAAGACAGTATTAAATACAGATACCTTCAAGCTATCGTAATCGCCATGTGCTAGACCAGTGGTTCTCAACCTGTTTTGGCCCGTGCCCCCCTTCACCATATTTTCAGAACGTCATTCCCCCTTTCGTATTTCCTACCTAAACAATTGGCCCGTCCCCCCATTCACCATATTTTCGGAACGTCATTCCACCCTTTCGTATTTCCTACCTAAAAATCCCGCCTTGCCCCTACACAGTATACGTAATAATGGAAGCTTAATTTAATAGCACATACTAAAACAAGCCTAGATGTCCACACAAAACATGATTTGTGGGTCTACTTACTTTATGAAATGAATTTTAGAAGGGTGAGACGTACAGAACCGTACAGTATGAAGGGAAAAACAATATCAAGTAATCGGTTTTTGTATTAATGCAATCTTGACATAATCTTAATTCCCCCTGGAAATCCTAAGGGGGGGGGGGGGGGCGGGGGCGGGGACTTCCCCACCGGTTTAGAATCACTGTGCTAGACCTATCGGCGTGGTCGGTCACGGCTCTAACACCATCACAAGTATTGAATCAAGGATGTATTCTTGTCTGGATTATGCATTGAGGTCAAATCATGAGGACATTTATCCTTTTGTCTCTCCCGTGCTTGTTTATCATCAACTTTGCCAGTTACCACCCAGTTGTTATTTGTTCTCATAACCTGCCCAAAATATCTTGACGTTTTACGTCTAATTTTTCTAATGAATTTCATTTCTTTCTTGAAGGACAATTTCATTGTATTTTAACCCATTCTCAGTATTTGTTTACATGTCTACAGGCAATGTAATCATCTATACGGATGGTTCTGTGCCGAGAGGTACAAGAGGTACCTGGTTGTTCGTGGCGAATGTTGGTGGACGGTGTTTGGTGAAGGAGAGCCTGGCATATAATACCGCATCTAGTCTGAGAATGGAGGTTGAGGCAGTCACGGTGGTGTCCAGTTGGCTAGAGGACAACACAGCACACGCATGACATGATTGTAACGGACTTACAAAGTATGATGAGAAAGGTGGAGACTGGATTTTTCTGTTGGATTTGTTCCCTAGGACATGTTTATGTTGTGGGAAACGAACAGGCGGAGAGATTGGCTGGTTCCGTCCCCCTAGGTGGTGTATTGGCGCGTGACAAGGCAGATGTGGTTGGGGCCCTTTGGAATCGTCTATATAGTGCAGAAGATCGGATAGATCATGACGGATTTGGAGAGAATGGTGCTGCAGGGAATAACCAGAGGATCTTGCCCTCACACAAAACTCATAGGAAAGGCCAGATGGACACACAATAAGACTGCTACTAGTACCATTAATATTGGGACTCTTCGCTGGTTGTTGCAGATGAGGACGGAGCACGTATGGAAATGTCCTGAGTGTTATGATGTGGGTTCTTAACTCAACTCAATGTCCACAGAAGCCACGTTTCTACAGTATTTAGATGTTTCTCAGCGTGTGTTTATTATCAATGCCCAAGCTGCATACAGCTGATCTCCGTGGCTAAGGGCTTGCGAACGCGATTTGTGAGCCCGCTTACCTGCGTTCGACAGACAGCTGCGACCTATTTGGCAGCAGACCGCGTCGTGCTGGGTCGTAACATGGTGGTATGGGAGCCGGTAGTTCAGAAAGCAATGGCAAACTACTGAACGTAAACTTGCCAAGACATTCAACAACAGCAGTAAAATTCTAGTCTTGACAGCGATGTCCTGTAAATAGAATATGGAAAAAAAATACATACAACAGTATAGTTTCCATATTACATTTCAACACTCTTTTTCTCACCGCAATTGATATAAAACTACAACCTATATTTTCATGGTATCTTTAGCTAGTCGTAAGAATATTCATAACAATAGATGAAGGGATTCCCTGCCTATTTATAGACATCCTGTAAGAACACATAGGCCAATCCACTTATCTTTACTACGTCACAGATTGTGGCTTTTCTTAGATCCGTGACACCATTTAACTTTCCATTGCCAAGTTACTGTTCGGAAAACCCCGTCATTCAGGACAGTTTGTAAGTTTTCTTTCATTCCGTCAGCTCCGGGTAAAAGTCACTTCCCCACTTCAAGTGAGTGACTCAAATGATATTACAGCAATATCTGCTAGGTGGTATCTTCGTTATCATCACCAATTGCCATCTTCGCGCCGATGGTCGACGGTACTAAGTATCTAAGCTTTTCTAATTCTCGTCATTGCCTTAAAGCCATTTAGCTTATCTCACGTGGGTGGACACATCAATGGGCCGATGGAGGCCATAAACCCTGGAAGGAGATCCATCAGCGTGAAGGACACACTGAATGCCAAACCACCACTGCCTTGTGGAAGTTCTTGTAAGGAAGGAGATCCATCTGCGTGAAGGACACACCCAATGCCAAACCACCACTGCCTTGTGGAAGTTCTTGTAACAACTAGGGCAACAAACCAGTTTGTTGTATAATCTTTACAGGGCGTCGCAGTTAACCACAGCATGTTTTTGGCCTGTATGTAACATACTAGGCAAGATTACGTTCAGTAGTTTGCCATTGCTTTCTAACGACCGACGAAAAGCAATGGTATGAAAAGCAATGCAATGCAGTCTACTTTCCAAATTGCCTGCAGCTGTGTTTTGATCCATCCGTCCATCATGTGCCATGCCGATAAGCGTAGGCGGTCATGATTCGCCATTCACTCGATCACCAGAGTCGTGGATCAGCTCAGTGTTCTTGTCTCGACCATGCCACATGGTCAAGCCATACAGGTATTTACTTCTCTGTCTTCCCCTTGTTCTCTTCCCCTCAATCTTACCAGTTGTCACCAAGTTCTCCAAGTCATTTCTTCTTATAATGCGTCCCAAAAATGTTGACTGTCTACGTCTAATGTCTCTAATCTGTTTACGATTTTCATTTGTTTCTTGTAGTACTTGGTCGTTGATTTTTCTGTCTGTACATTGTATTCTTTGCATTTTCCTCAGAAACCACATTTCTACAGCCATCAGATGTTTTTTTCAGCTTGACTGCACATTGTCCACTCTTCACATCCATACAAAGGTACAGGTTCTATGTAGCACCTCATCACTCTTTTGCTTGTAGACACTGACATCTTTTTATTGGTCAGTATGTTTTTCATCTTACAAAAGGCTACATTCGCCATGGCGATTCTTGTTCTAATCTCTTCAATGCATTGCCCATATCAGATGTTATGACCGTTCCAAGATAATTGTACTGATTCACTTGTTGAAGAATATTCCCTTTTACCTGTATATTACATTGTGGTATTGTGACGACCATAATCTGTGTCTTCCTACAATTTAATTCCAACCCTAGTTGTTCACTGTGTGCAACAACCGCATCTACTAGATGTTGCAGATCCTGCTTGTGAAATTCCGAAACGCGTTTGTGGCCCCTTGCCATAGCACCGACAGGGCATGAAAGCCCGGCGGAAATTGTGGGCAAGCAGAACCCACAAGCCCGGGAAAGCAATGTGTATATAGGAGGAGGAACCCAGAACAGAAACATCAATAGTCAACGCCTAAAGATATATGCCTAAGAGACAAGGGACTATACAAAAATACGCACTACAATAGATGCCATGCAACATCATAAATGTGGCATATGCTGGAAAAGACAAACAGCAACCGTTGGTAGCAGAAGAAGAGGAAGTGACTACACCCACGTGGACACCTCTACATTGCCTTATTCTGACACGCTTTTCCTCCTCTCGTCCCTCTAGCGCAGTGGTTCTCAACCGGTGGGGAATTGCCCCCCCCCCCCCCCCCCCCGGGGCGGGGGAAAATTTATGGGGAGGAAATACGAAAGGGGGGGGGGGGAACTTGACATTCTGAACATATGGTGAAGGGATGCATGGGCCAAAAAAAAAAAAAAAAGGCTGAGAACCACTGCTCCAGTGCTTCTTTCAAGAAAGAAACGCCTTTGTTTATGGAGGAACAAGGAGCATGATCTCACTCAGCCGTGCTTTCTTCTATCACAAGGTATGCCGACAATGACTACTAAGAGTTAATGAAAGTATTACTTTGCAATGTATTGTGTACAAGTTAATCTATGTAGTTTTTATAACGTTTCTTCTAAGAGTTAATAAAAGGATTATTTTAAAGTATGCCCTCTAAGAGTTAATGAAATTATGATCTTAGACAGTGTCTCCTATGAATTAATCTAAGTATTGTCTTAGAGCGTGTCATCTAAGAGTTAAAGTAAGCACTATTTTATTGTGTCTTAGAAAAGTAAGAGTTAAAATGACCCGTTCGAAACTGAACAACTTTGTAAACGTGATAGTTTCGGGGACTGAGCTATTTTTAGCCTAGATGTCAGCCAGCCTGTCTCACTTAAGGCCATACAAACGTCGCAAGCCCAGTCGTGACAAACAGAACGGGAAGCTGTAGGCTGGCCGAATTCCCCTACAAGTTCAGGACACCGAGCCAGTTATTTGAACGTGTGACGCAGAAGAAAAATCTTGGGTAAACAAAAGGAGAAAAGGTTTAAGAGAGTTCAGCAGTTGGTTAAGTTCACTGGCTACCCACACGCCATCTGTTGCTTCTCTAGAAAAGACAGCTGTCCCTGGATGTAGCCGTTTCATTGTTAATCTGAAGCATTTGGGGATAGTTTAGTTCGGCCACTGAATATCTATCACAAGGTATGTTGTTTGAAACTTTTGACTTTTGTTCTTCAGCTCGGTCGTTGCCTTATATCTTTAATTACAGTGATGCTTAGGACACATTTGGAGTCACCGTACCGTGGCTTAGTGGCTAAACTGCTGGGCTAGGGGTTCGATTCGCATTTTGGTGGATCCGAATTTTTTAAATTGACACGGCTTAAAACAGGCACTAGGAAGTGTATTGGGGAAATAAATGCGGCCACGCGTGCTGACAACGTCACCGCCAAGTGTTTATTGATCTATAGAAATGGGAGGCCAAGCATCATCTGTCCATGTGCCTTAACCGATTGAGTGCCGAAGGATAATATATCGCTTAATGCGACCACCCGTTTGAACAGAAGGACGATATATCAGTATACTAGATTCATCTTGTTATTTGTTTTGGTATCTTTCGCAGTTTCATTGCTCATTGAACGGAAATTCCCATTTTACTAGTAATATATAGTAATATATATGCTAATAATATATAGTAGTATACTAGTAATAATGCTTGTACAGGATCATTTAATTATGTATCATGTTTGCTTGGTGAAGATCGACGTTTTGTTTTGGCACCGAATCAGTGTAAAAAGGACGTGTAATACCCACTTAATGCAGGTTTGACAAGACAGACGGAATGTTTCCATTCTCTTTAAACACAGCGTGTTGCGTTCCCTGGAAGGTGTTATCCACTGGCAGTGCTCACATCTGAACTGTCTGTGGTCTGGGGAGGGGGAGGGAAGGGTCGGGAGTGGGGTTAGTGACCGTAGCTTCGCAATTCTGACATACAGGGCTCGAAGTCCACCGAATGCGATTTGGTAACAAATCGGCGTGCTTTGATTTTAACTGTGGCTAGAGCGTCAGGTGTTCGGAAAGTAATACCAAACTCATCGTCATCATTGTCATGATCATCATCATCGTTATCATCATCATCATCATCATCTGACGCTCCAGCGCCCGGTGGGTGGCACTGGACAGTGTCATTCCGTGTGATTGTACAATGTTTTTAATGTCGATAATCCAAATTAAATAAGTTTAAATTCTCGATTTGACACACTACTTTTCTGATTAAATAAGTATGGATTCTCGATCTGACAGACTACTTCTCTCATTAAATAAGTATAAATTCTCGACCTGACACACTACTTGATTGTTCACCGTCACTTGCAGGTGGGCTTGAGTCTGCCTTGCCGACCTGGTACAGTTGGTTTATTTAAGCTGATAACAAAACAAAGGAATGCCAGGTGTGCCTTGTGCCTTGTTTGTTTACTCCCGATCTTTCTCTCCTGTCAGTACACATCCTTCACGTCCATACGTGGCTAGTTCGTATTTTGTTAACCCTTTCTGCCTTAGCCTGGTGGTTCTTTAACTCATTATATCTAATACAATTGTTGCTTCAGATTTTGCTGTCCCAGACAATTGTTACTTTAATTCTTACTGTCTCAGACAATTGTTACGTTAGTTCTTTCTGTCTAGGACAATTGTTACTTTAGTTCTTTATATCTCAGACAATTGTTACTTTGGATCTTTGTATCTAGATAATTGTCATTTTAGTATTTCTGTCTGAATAAGCAAGAGTACGTGATGCTGTCTATATGATCAAGGGAACATGGTGCTGTCTATATGATACAGGAAATATGATACTGTCTATATGACCAAGGGAACACAATACTGTCTATATGATCAAGGGAACATGGTACTGTGTATATGATAAAGGGAACATGGTGCTGTCTATATGATCAAGGGAACACAGTACTGTCTATATGATCAAGGGAACATGATACTGTATATGATCAAGGGAACATGGTACTGTCTATATGATCAAGGGAACACGGTACTGTCTACATGATCAAGGGAACATGGTGCTGTCTATATGATCAAGAGAACATGATACTGTCTATATGATCAAGGGAACATGATACTGTCTATATGATCAAGGGAACATGGTACTGTCTTTATGATCAAGAGAACATGATACTGTCTATATGATCAAGGGAACACGGTACTGTCTATATGACCAAGGGAGCATGGTATTGTCTATATGATCAAGGGAACATGGTACTGTCTATATGATCAAGGGAACATGGTACTGTCTATATGATCAAGGGAACTTGGTACTGTCTATATGATCAAGGGAACATGATACTATCTATATGATCAAGGGAACATGGTGCTGTCTATATGATCAAGGTAACACAGTACTGTCTATATGATCAAGGGAACACAGTACTGTCTATATGATCAAGGGAACATGGTACTGTCTATATGATCAAGAGAACATGGTACTGTCTATATGATCAAGGGAACATGATACTGTCTATATGGTCAAGGGAATTTGGTACTGTCTATATTATCAAGAGAACATGGTACTGTCTAACATGGTACTGTCTATATGATCAAGGGAACATGGCACTGCCTATATGAGCAAGGGAACATGATGCTGTCTATAAATGACCGCATGTTCCTCAAGCAGACACAAATCGATGACCATCATGTCCACGAGAGATGTAATCAGGAATTCAGTTGAGCACCAGCAGGAAGCGATGGGGTAGAGGACGGAGTTGATGTGTAAGTAACCAACTGACCACAGGAATTATAAGCACATAGACTCTTCTACATATTCTGAACCAGACGAAGCTGTTATGTGCATGTCTCGAGTACCGAGTAGAATAAATCATTCTTAATCATGAACATTCTTACAAACATACTTCATTCTACAACACAATTAACGCAGGTTTAACTAGAATACAAATTCCCACAAGAATAAAGAGTTTCTATGTAGAAAAATTGTACAAAGACAAGTTAGTCGGGTTTTCAAGCTTCGCCATGTATCATTATGTGTTATAATTGGGCCATATTGTGTCTATTATGATCTGACATAATGGTGTTTTGTTTGGGCATTCCCATTTATCTTCCACCTGTTATGTACTTGTTACGCTTCCCGCCTTCTTGAAACTTGTGAATTATCGTAATTTCCAAGATCACGCGGTGTAGCTTTTATGTTTTTTCAGCTTTTGAATTTACAGCTTTGCTCTGTCTTATATTCATATACGGCATCTTTTGTGTGCAGTTCTCTCCATCTTTGTTTATGTGTTGTATTTTTGTGTCGTGCTGTGTCATTCTCCAGTGGTATCTATTCTTACTTTGACAACATTAAGTTAGTATATGGAGGATTTGTGTGTGTGTGTGTGCTTCTGATTAATATTTCTCCCGAGTGTCTGATATAATTTGTGTTTATGTTAACTAGCTTTGAACTCAAACGTTGTCCATACAGGTGCTACTACTTCTATTATATTGTACTGATTTTTTCGTGTGGATTAGCCTTCCACACTGCCAAATATGGTAATACTATATTATCGAATGTGGATTGCTGAAGAAGAAGAAGAAGAAGAAGAAGAAGAAGAAGAAGAAGAAGCCCGAGAAGAAGAAGAAGAAGAAGAAGAA
>JACEFZ010008276.1:130000-267500 GCA_014155875.1 Cepaea nemoralis
TTAGAAATAATTGGCACCTAGTCGTCTTGACAGATGATAGTTTTTAAAATGGAATTATACCTCTCCATAACACAAAGCCTGGGCTGAATTTAGAGACCATGTGTTGCCCTAGCGGCATGAACTCTCTCTCGACCTCTCTAGTTTACTCCAGAGGAAAGGTAACACCAATACGTCTGGAATAAGACAAGCTGCAGAAGCTGTCGTATCAGCAAAGCAATACTCTAACTGTCTGCCTATCGGAGCTTCCATCCTAGACCAGTTACCGACCAAGGCTTAGGGCCTGGTCTGCCCTGCCATGACATTTAATCTTTAGGTTGCATTTCCTCGCACTAGGGCAAGGCTTGTACCCTCCCAATTACACTCCTCCACTCGAAGCCGTTCGCACATTGTGGGGTGTCGGGTTTGGTGCCCAACATTCGGCTGCTAACAGAAAGCAGGTAGTACCGTCTATTGTCATACGGTAGTCTGACTAAGCTCTGACACCATTTTAAAAATAAGTACAAATGAATTACAAGACATAACCACAGAAACGCTACCGGCAGGTCCGGTGGTCTTGGGTTCGATGCCACTTCGAGGTGGGGATTCTTTTTAATTGACCTAGCCAGAAATGGGTACCAGGAATGCCGATTGAGCTAAACAATATGGGGCTAGCATTATATTAGTAATAAGGACATATGTCCTTATATCATCTAGAATCGCACTGGCATCTAGTGCCTTCAATAAGCTGTCAAACATCTGGAAGTCAAAGACACTCAGCAAACACACAAAACTTAAAATCTTCAACTCTTGTGTGATTCCAGTGTTAACGTTTGGATGTGAAAGTTGGAAATCAACGGTAGCTTTAGATAAAAAAATTAGACAATTTTGAGAACAAATGTCTTAGAAGACTTCTAAACATCCACTGGACAGACTTCAGAACCAATTCGCAAATAAGACAAGAGACTAAGCAGGATACAGTATCCAATTTCATAAGAAGACGCCGTTGGAACTACATCGGACATGTACTCAGAATGGACAAGTCAAGACTCCCCTACCAAGCCCTCATATGGTCACCAGTAGGGAAAAGAAAACGGGGAAGATCAAGAGAGACCCTGCGTAGAACCATCATTAGAAAAGGCTCATTCAATGGCCAAGTAAATATCCAAGATCTACATCAGGTAGCAGCGAACCGCCAAGCATGGAGAGACAGGACTTCTGCGTTATGCGCCGCCTTAGGCTCAAGAGGAAAGACTAACTAATTATATTAAGGTACCACCACCACCACCACCACCACCACCACCATCTACTACTACTACTACTACTACTACTACTACTACTAATACTACTACTACTACTACTACTACTACTACTACTACTACTACTACTACTACTACTACTACTACTACTACTACTACTACTGATACTACTACTACTACTATTACTACTACTACTACTACTACTACTACTACTACTACTACTACTACTACTACTGCTACTACTACTACTACTACTGCTGCTACTGCTACAATTACTACTGCTACTGCTGCTGCTGCTACTGCTACTACTACTACTACTACTACTACTACTACTACTACTACTACTACTACTACTACTACTACTACTACTACTACTACTACTACTACTACTACTACTACTACTCTACCAAACTGTAACGATTTTATAATATACCTAAATGAATGCTGGCCATACACATAGAATGTTTCTTGATACACCTAAACAAACGATGGCCATGCAGATAGACTGTATCGAATTATTCAGCTTTCTATACCACCATTTAGTAACAATTTTCAAGTCACTTAATAAAGACCTAACTGTATCAACGTGAGAACCGCTGTTCCATTACCTCCATAGATTGGAGCTTTTGCATTTAAACCCGAGACTTTGACCCACAGGTAAGCAACAATATTTCTGCTTTGTAATAGATCGGTTAGGATATACATGTAGCACTGTAATACATCGGTTAGCATATACATACACCACTGTGATACATCGATTAGGATATACATACATCACTAAAGGCATCACAGACTTCGGCCAGCAGGTGAACCGAATTCCCAGGGATATACAGTGAAAAGAAAATACGTTATAATGTGTTTTGTTTAGCGATAAAAGCTACGGATTGAAGCAATATGTTTTCAGTCTTGTGTTTTCATGGGATCTGTTATACAGAAGTTATTGCTTGCTTATCAGTCTAGTTACCTAGAGATACGACTATACGTATATAATTCGAGACAACCGGTGGTTGTGTTGCTTGCTTGTTTGTGTTCGCTGGCTGTGAACTCCAGCGTTAAGTCCTGTATGTCGGATGAAGACATCCTGTTGTCCAACATCGGTGTGATGTCATACGTGACTGAAGTTTGGTGAGTATCCATTGTCCCATGTCTGGCTTATTGGTGTGCAGACTGGTGGTTCCTCGCCGTGCAGGCAGACACTCTCCGACTTCGGAAGAATCAACGATCCTACTACGTTAGCCAGGACCCCGAAGGGACCTGTTGCCCAGGACGCACGACTAGGACGTGTTAGTACGTCTTGGCCAGTATAGAACCTGGCCCTGGTGTCTTGGAAACACCTCTGCGTCCCGGTGGTTGTGTGAATCACGCCGTGAATTTATATTCTAGTGACAACGACGTTCGACATACGTCTCTAATTGTAGGCAGCCGGCGGTTGTACGAATTACGTTTTGGATTTATAGTCTAGTGCTCAAGAAGTACGATGTACGTCTATATCGCGAGACAACTAGCGGTTGTACGAATTACGTTGCAAATTTGTAGTTTAGTGACGTAGCGGTACGATGTGACGTGTCTAGCGCAAGCCAACCGGTGTTTCTAAGCTGAGAGAACCGACGGTTGTACGAATAACGCTGTACATGTATAAGCAAGAGCCCCAAAGATATAACGTACGTCTCTAGCCCGAGAGAACCGACGGTTGTACGAAGCACACTGTAGATGTATAATCAAGAGCCCCAGAGATACAACGTACATCTCTAACTCGAGAGAACTGGTGGTTGTACAAATCACGCTGTGGATTAATAATCAAGTGCCCCGGAGATACAATGTACGTCTCTAACCTGAGAGAACCGACGATTGTACGAACCCTGCTGTAGATCTATAATCAAGAGCCCCAGCGATACAACGTATGTCTCTAGCTCGAGAGAACCGACGGTTGTACGAATCACGCTGTGTAACAGTGTTGTGTCCTAGACTTCCCAGAGTTACGTTATTACTTCTATAGAGTGTATTTTTAATGACTGTGCAGTGTTTGAAAATATTGACTGTCCAAGTTTTGTGTTCACCCTCTGTAAAGTTCATGCAACATAATAAGTAAATACAAAACTTGGACTGGCAATATTTTCAAACACTGCACAGTCATTAAAAATACGCCCTATACAATACTTAAGGCGCATTGGGCACATAGAGCTAGACCCATATTTTATAGACCCCTCGGTGCATAATGGGGTCGGTACCACACCGGTCGCCTTTACTTCCCAAGACATTTACTGGTTCCCAACTCAGGCTGTATCGACCAGAGAGCCCAGTTAAATTTTAAACATTCAAATCTGGCCTTGAGGTCATCAAAGTAAATGAGAACTCAGTTCATAAACATTGATTGGCTCCAGTAGAGATGAAGGAATAACGCAGATATTAGAGGACACAACAGACAATTGGGAGATGTAAAACACAAGTGCCAGTTAACACCTACGCCGGTTCTAAGAGTTGTTTCTATGAAGTCAGCAGTATCAGTTTCTGCTATGCTGGTCAGTCGTCTCTCCTGATTACGAGTCTCGGATAGGTCTGCACGCTTGTCCCCATTATGCCATTTCGTCGATTACCCTTACCCCGTTCAACCTCAAGGAGAAGGTATATTAGGGTTCATCCCTGACTCAGATTAATAATCCCGTGACTGAGTTAGCCGCAAAAGCAGCTGTCCACGGTTTTACCAGCTTATTAATTTGAAGGTGACTGTTGTCCATAGGGGGTAATGATGAAGATAATCTAATTTCGTCAAGCAATCCGGGTATTTATACCTTTATTCTCCTTTGACCGACATTTTCTAGTACGCATATGCGACTGGTTCGACCTGGTAGCCAGGTCAGATAAAAACAAAATCAAACTCGGCGGAAATGACCATATGAAAAATAATCTCCTTGCAGGTACTGCTGTAAGGATGTGAAATGGTAGGTTTTCATATATACTAAGTCTCGCCATAATGAGGGGTGGCGCCAGTTCGATTCATCTCCGCTTTACCTGAGAAAAGACGTCACACAGATCTCGTGTACATGTTACCCGCCTGGGTCGATCCCCGGACAGTGTTGACACTAACAGTATCTACTGGGGTCAGCGTGGCCCAATGGATAAGAGCACACTCTTAAATTTCCGGTGTGCTGATGCCAGCCGGCTCAGTGGCGAAGGGATTCCGGAAGCAATTCGTAATCACGCATATCGCGTTCAAAACACAGCTGCGGACTATTTGGTAGCTGACCGCGTTGATTTTCATACAACGGTATGAGCGCCGGCCGTTCAGAAAGCAATGGAAAACTACTGAACGTAAACTTGACAAGAAATCACAAACAACCAAAAATGCTGGGGTTGACTGCTAGGTCCTGTAAAGGATGTTCAACTAGCTTGTGTTGATGCCGATGTAGCGGGTTCAACCTCTTCACCGGTCAATTTTACTAAAATATTGACTAGGGGATGTAAATTACACGTACCTCAGAAGTCGGGGATGGGTTCAGCCTGATGGCGAGGGACACTGGTAATAGGGCAAGCTAATACATACACAAAAACCAGTCCACTGCACTAGAAGTAGTAGCACGTGTATGGACTACGCTCGAATGCAAACAAAACAAACAAACAAACAAAACAGCACCTGGTTATGCCGTTCTGGGGACCGAGGCGCGACCCTGTGGTTGGTAAACAAAGGTACTGCCATGTACATCACCAATGTAGAAGCCAGGATGTAGCCAGTACCCCCCGACCTGCCTTGTGTGGCTTAGCTCTCGCCCACTGAAGCATTTTTAACTTTGTTTAACATGTAAGAAGTATTCGATTGTGGAATGTATACACAGCTAACTCAAGCTAAGTAGGATCATACTTCTTCTCGCCACCTCCATTTCTGTTTCTTCTTCTCCCGATCATTCTCATTCTCTTTCTTATCTTTCATATCCTGCTATTTCATCTTTTTCTTTTTCTCATCCTTCTCCTCGTCCTCCTTCTTCCATTTTCCTTACACACATCGTGGCATCATTTTATTCTTCGTAATCCTTCTCATCCTATTTCTACATCTTTTTGTTCTGCTACTCCCTCCTCCTCCATCCTCCCCCATCGTTCTCCTCCTTCATCCTCTTTTTCTTTTTTCTTCTGCTATTCCTTCTACTATTCCTCCTCCTCCATCCTCACCCTCCTACTCCCGCCTCCTCCCCCTTCTTAGACTATTACCTGATATATCCCAAACTAGAGGTGACAGTTCTATCTCCAAAGCACACTATCTAACTTTACAATATAAATTATTTTACGTTTTGACATCATCCAAACAAAAGTGAAACGATAACTATTTTTTTTTTTTTTTTTTTGTAAAGAAAATAATCTATTACATTGTGGCAAACGTGTTACTTCCTGGGATTAAAAACACGACACAAGCAAGGCTAACATGGTGAGACTGATGCCCAGGTTTGCTACCAGATTCTACGAGTTCCTGATCAGAACCGCGGAGAGTCGCGTGCCGCCTAAACTACGACCTCTATGGGAACACCCAGCAGGTAAGCAGACGACAAATAATCATACATTTAGAGTGCTTCAATGTGCTGCACGTTAAACACATGATAAGATAGTGCTTGAACACGTTGGAGTGTGTGAATATGATTCCCAAGCTGTGGCACACAACACACACAAGTTAAGGAGGGTTCAATCTCTACACCGGTCAGTTAGACTAAAATGATGACTTCTCGTCCTTGAATTGGAGACGTAAATTACAATTACCTCTGAAGTCGGAGCGGGTTCACCAATGGCGAAGGACACTGGTAATAGGAAATGATATCCACATGCAAAGATCAGTCCAGCGCAATAGAAGTAGTAGCGTGCGTGTGCATTACGCTTGAGTTCAAAACGAGCGGCCAGGTGAAAATAAGGGTTAAAGGTCAATAGACCGGTATCTGGAGCCGCTAGCTGCTATTGTTAAATTGTGTTTCCTTGTAAACAGGTTGTATACTGATAAACGGGAGTCTCCGTGGCCAAGTGGTCAAGCCGTCTGACTCGGACTCCGAAGGTTGTGGGTTCGATTCTGAGCCGCGTCCTTCGGTTCACGAGTGAATTTTTTCGGAGACTCCTCATGGGTCGTCGCTGGAGCTACGGAGTTCGTGCTTTGTGCGAAGCTTTCCGCGCTGCGGAAAGAGACTGAGCCATATGGGATAAAACCCGGTGCAATGAAGTCGACCCTGTCGACTTTTAAGCGACTCTTTATACTGGTTAAAACTGAAAATATAGGGTGTATTTTTAATGACTGCAGTGTTTGACAATACTGCCGGTCCAAGTTTTGTACTCACTCTCTGTAAAGTTCATGCAGCATAATAGGTAAGTACACAACTTGGAATGGCAATATTTTCAAACACTACACATTCATTAAAAATACACCATGTACCACTTTATGTGCAAGCATGAACTGATTCAGTGCCGAGGGATAACATATCGCTACATGTGACCTCCCATGTGGACAGAAGGATGATATATCGTCATACTAGAGTTATCGTGTTATTTGTTTTGTTTCGTGGCATCTAACGCAATTTCAATGCTCAATTAATGTACATTTACGTTATAATACGTGTTCATTTGATTGTGTACAATATAGTCCAACCCTACTTTTTGTCTGGCACCCAATCAGTTAAGATATGTTTGAAATGCCCAGGAAGTACTAGTCTAGAGGAAACAAGCCTAACACAATTGCATGCCACGGATATTCTGAGGTGTATAACTAGGACTAGCATTCTCTCGAAAGAAACGAATATGCCGAAACTGTAAATGAACGGACAAAGACAAAATGGTCATAGAACAAAAGGAAATAAAGGTCACGATAGATAGTCATTCCGAAAGAATGTTAGAAGAGCAAAGTTCTGCACGGGACAAGCCAATGGAAGGCGGTGATGATGATGATGATGATGATGATGATGATGATGATTATGATGATGATGATGATGATGGTGATGATGGGGCAGTAAAACACTTGTGATATTGTTGAAATATTAGCTCCACCATTGGACAGCTGTTGTGACCTTCTGCAACTGAAAGACAGTTAAACAGTCACAGGGTTTTCTTCATCAAGATGGTCGTTCTAAGGTAGGGCTGCAACCTCTTTAGCCCAGAATATGGTGACATTTGGTTTAGACATGAGGACGCCCTTCATTGTGATACCAAAACACACCTTTACATTATCTACCTCGTTTTCTACGTTCAACATTTGATATACATCTATTCCAGCATGGGTCACAAACAGGATAGTGCGTAGAGTTCCCGTTTCTAGTCCCCTGCCACTTAGGCAACACATTCCGACTTCGACATTTTTTTTTTGGATTCCTTCTCCTATAAGCAAATTGCCTTCCCGGGCTTGTGGGCCTTGACTGCCCACATTTTATATCGGGCTTTGTTGCCCTAGCCTTTGTTTTTACAAGAACTTGCAAGAGGCAGTGGTGATTTGGGATTCGGTGCGTCCTTCACGTAGATGGATTTCCTTCCAAAGTTTATTGCTCCATCAGCTTAGTGCACATTATCTGAATACCAGGGAATTATAAAGCACAGTTTGAAATGTTGTTTGATCAAGTCTCCAAGTTATCACCTACCTCTGCTGAGTCGGTCGGGTGGCTGAAGGCCAAACTGGTAGATTTAGAACACCAGTATCGCACAACACCCTCTAAACAGACGTGTCCGCTGACCAACGAACACCTTACTGCCTTAAAAGCGTTAAAGGCTAACAAAACCCTCGTCATACTGAAACCTGACAAAGGGAGCGGTACAGTACTGATGGACATGTCAGATTACCAGAGAAAAATGGATGTAATATTGTCAGACGAATCCAAATTCAGGATAGATCAAAAAGTAAACAAGTCGGAGGACCTGGATGCTATAATGAGGAAAGAGATCCAGTCACTTGTGAATGCGGGACTCATCAGTGAGGCCACTGCAAAAACGCTCACACCACGTGGCTCGCACACTCCTCAGATGTACGGTCTACCCAAACTTCACAAGCCCGGCATCCCGCTAAGACCTATCCTGTCCATGGTTAACTCTGCACAACACCGAATGGCGAGATGGTTAGCCGAAATGTTAAAGCCAGTACGACAGTCCTTCGATCCAAAAATACTCAGAGATACATTCCAACTGGTGGAATTATTGGATACTATGGACATAAATAACAAACACATGGCATCCATGGATATAGCCTCCCTATTCACTAACGTTCCATTAGAGGAGACAGTGAAAATAATAAGGGAACGCATTGAAGACAAACAACTAAAATTAGGCATACCAACACCTATTCTGGAGAGGCTACTACTACTATGTACCGCCAACATCCAATTCAATTTTCAAACTAAGTCATACCGCCAAATTGACGGAGTGGCCATGGGGAGTCCTCTTGGTCCTATTCTAGCGGACATCTTCATGGCACACTTAGAAGAAAAGAGATCCTCAGACATCAACAACTTGGCCTTTTACCGGCGTTATGTGGACGATATACTAATTATCACCACAGACGAGCTACAAGCAACATCGTTTCAGGCCACAATGAACAAGACGCATAAAAACATCTCTCTATCTATGGAACACGAACACAACGAAGCGTTACCGTTCCTAGATATTCTAATGAGACGTAGAGCAGACGGCACAATTCAAAGATCGGTGTATCGCAAAGAAACATGGACTGGCCAATACCTAAATTTTCAGAGCTTCACACCTGTCCAGTACAAACGGGGCTTAGTACGGACCTTGTTTGACCGTGCTAGAAAGATATGCACCCAGGACACACTGACAGAGGAATTTGAAACTCTGAAGAATGTCTTAAACCTGAATGGGTACTCCACAGGATTTATAAAGCGCCATTGCCAACAGCCCAAACCCAAAGCAGACGTAACTACAGTCCCTAAACTCAAGGTATTCATCCAGCTAACCTTTCGAGGGGATGACGTAATGCAACGTCTACAAGACCGGCTTACTACAGCAGTAGGTCGAACATTCTGTGCGGCAACTCCAGTCATTAGATGTAAAACCGTACCCATTCCTACACCAACAGTCAAAGAGCCTGTTCCTCTGTACGCCACAAACAATTGTATTTACCAATTCACATGTAGATGCCAGGCCGTTTACATTGGCCGAACGGAGAGACAGCTTAACAAACGGGTGTCAGAACACATACCTCAATGGGTCAACAAGATACAACACACAGGAGATGATAGCCACGAGGAGCCGACACACCGGAAGCTCCCGGCGTCTTCAATCGGCAGGCACATTGTCGCCAGTCGCCATGTTGTGTCCAGAGAGACTGCATTTCGCGTGTTGTTTAGAACACAGAATACTCGCTTGTTAAAATTTGCAGAAGCAATTATGATCTATCAACGCAAGCCAGAATTGTGTAAACAGAAAGACATGTTAGTCAGCTTAAAATTACCGTGGTAGACAATCGACATTACTGTGCGAAATTGTGTATATTTCAACTTGAAGGATTTATCTAGTTAATTTCACGTAAGTTGTGTGATTTCTGCAGTATGTACCTGACGAGATGCAGCGAAATATGCCAGGCAATAAATCGTGCAATCTATTGTTTGTGTCTTCGTTATTCAAATTCACTACGGGCAAACATTGTTTTGAATAACTAAATTAGGAAATGAACATTTATTCTGAATTGCCTACGCACCAAGAAGATAAAACAGAATTGAAATGAGGCAGTTAAAAAGGCAAACTACACAAACAATGCGCCAAACACTTGGGAGTCTAATTAACAAAGTTAAGTTCGTTGCACGTCCTTTGCAGGACGTAGCAACAATCCTAGCATTTTTGTGTGGCTATTTGTGATTTACTAGGCAGTTTTCACGTTCAGAATTTTGCCATTGCTTTCTGAACCACTGATGCCTCATGCCATCGATATCAACGCAAGACGGTCTGCTTCTAAATCGTCTGCGGCAGATGTCGAACGATCGACTCGGTATGTTGGAGAAACGCGTTCACTACCCCTAAGCCACAGACAAATAAAGAAGAAAACAATAATAATGAAATCTGAAAGTGGTAAAATAATTTGTGTAAGAAGTGTAATCAAAATGGGAGGTGAAATAATCGTCATAAACATGAGAGGTGAAATAATGGTAATAAACATGAGAGGTGAAATAATGGTCATCAACATGGGAGGTGAAATAATGGTCATAAACATGAGAGGTGAAATAATGGTGTTAAACATGGGAGGTGAAATAATGGTCATCAACATGGGAGGTGAAATAATGGTCATTAATACAGGAGGTGAAATAATGGTCATTAATACAGGAGGTGAAATAATGGACATCAACATGAGAGGTGAAATAATGGTCATAAACATGGGAGGTGAAATAATGGACATCAACATGAGAGGTGAAATAATGGTCATAAACATGGGAGGTGAAATAATGGTCATAAACATGGGAGGTGAAATAATGGTCATCAACATGGGAGGTGAAATAATGGTCATCAACATGAGAGGTGAAATAATGGTCATCAACATGGGAGGTGAAATAATGGTCATAAACATGGGAGGTGAAATAATGGTCATAAACATGAGAGGTGAAATAATGGTCATAAACATGGGAGGTGAAATAATGGTCATCAACATGGGAGGTGAAATAATGGTCATAAACATGAGAGGTGAAATAATGGTCATCAACATGGGAGGTGAAATAATGGTCATCAACATGAGAGGTGAAATAATGGTCATCAACATGAGAGGTGAAATAATGGTCATTAACATGGGAGGTGAAATAATGGTCATCAACATGGGAGGTAAAATAATGGTCATCAACATGGGAGGTGAAATAATGGTCATCAACATGAGAGGTGAAATAATGGTCATCAACATGGGAGGTGAAATAATGGTCATTAATACAGGAGGTGAAATAATGGTCATCAACATGTGAGGTGAAATAATGGTCATAAACATGAGAGGTGAAATAATGGTCATCAACATGGGAGGTGAAATAATGGTCATAAACATGAGAGGTGAAATAATGGTCATTAACATGGGAGGTGAAATAATAGTCATAAACATGAGAGGTGAAATAATGGTCGTCAACATGGGAGGTGAAATAATGGTCATCAACATGGGAGGTGAAATAATGGTCATTAACATGGGAGGTGAAATAATGGTCATCAACATGGGAGGTGAAATAATGGTCATCAACATGGGAGGTGAAATAATGGTAATTAACATGGGAAGTGAAATAATCATCAGCATGGGAGGTGAAATAATGGTCATCAGCATGGGAGGTGAAATAATGGTCATCAGCAAAGGAGGTGAAATAATGGTCATCAACATGGGTATTGAAAGAATGGTAATGAAAACTGGTGTTCAAAAATAAAAACGTTGAAATCACAACAAATGTTGAGAGAGTGGAAATCAAGGCGGCACCACATCACGCACTGAGTGCCGATTTGTCTATAAATATATCTGGGTTCAATAAGCCTCAAGGAGTGTAATAGTGTCCCTTACCTACTTAATTTTTTACTGCACTCCAGGCTCAATGGCGGGAAAGAATAAGAGATGTGGCGGGAAAACGCAGACGTGACCAAAATGTTATATTTAGTGTTGGGAACAGGGGGGTGATGGGGGAAATAGAGAACGGGGATGGGGATGGGAGGGGGGAGGGGTCTGGAATCAGAGCTTATTAACATTTTAAAAATCGCTTATTCAAAATAACCGTCGTATTTTACGATGACAATAAGAGTCTAAAAGATAAGAGGATGGACTTTATTGCACCGGGGTTTCTCCTACATGGCCTGGTCTCTCTACACATGGCGGCTGCTGAAAGCGTCGCATAAAACGAAGAGTTTATTTCTAAATAATAAATTAGCCGCAAAAGGTATGCGTTGACATTCGTTGGTTCGCATTAAGACGCTGATGTAGTGTGTGTTAACTTTGGTTCTATATAGTGACAGATACAATGACAGCGGGTTGGCAACCTGGCACTGTGGACTTTGACGCACCTTAATCTTTATCTATAATAGGCTCTTCCAAGATTAGGAATATTGTACTTAACGTACTCTTTCTTTCTTTCTGTCTTTCTTTCTTTCTGTCTGTCTTTCTTTCTTTCTTTCTTTCTTTCTTTCTTTCTTTCTTTCTTTCTTTCTTTCTTTCTGTCTTTCTTTCTTTCTTAGCGAACGCAGACACAGACACAAAATCTGTCTGTCTGCCCCGTGTCTGCCCTCGCGTAGCCTATATTGCTAGTTCAGACATACAATGAAGTACTGAAGAGAACAAAGATGAATTCTTTACTCTAACATTTCAGGTCCAAAAACAATATTTTTCTGGTCGCCGTTTGCAAAATGGGTAAGCCTATACGTAATGTCCACAATATGTCACTTTTGTAAGTGTGCATTATTATTCCAATATGTACCAACAAAACATATCACGAAGCAGTTTCTTGTTATGAGTCTGTGATGTGACAGCGACAACACATTTTGTGGGTCTGAATGCACGGAGGAATAGGTGGGCCAATATGTTCCGTACTTTCGCAGGCGACGAGCCTAGGCGTCGAACACTCGCCCCACCGTGCTTATGACATTATCAGCGCAGTTCGTTATCAACTTCGCCAACGCGCCTGCAAATTCCTCTATTGCTTGGCATGTTGTATCTAAACACTGTGTAACAGCTACGAGAACCAGATGATCGTGAAACATCTCTTTTGGGAAATTAACTGATTCACTTGTTGTTGTTGTTGTTGTTGTTGTTGTTGTTGTTGTTGCTGTTGTTGTTGTGGGGAAGGGTTATTAAAGTTCTAGCGCCTGTGACTAACACCTTTCCTCCAATTTTCTCCAAGAATCATGAGCAGTATTTTTATGATGTAAATGTCCTTTCACTGAGCATTAAAATTGCGGAACCGCGAAAAGCAACAAATAACACGATGATCCTAATATGGCGATATATCACCCTTCTGTCCAAATGGGAATTCACATATGGTGATATATCCTTCGTCACTGAATCAGTTATAAGGGACAAGGGTCGCGCGCATGTAGGACCAAGTGGAGAAAGCGGGGGAACAGACTGAGCACCAGTATGTGGAGAGAATGATAGGGCGGTAGATCGGCAAAGGCTCTGGACGAATCTCAAAACTGAGAGGGAAGACCAGAAGAACTTTCAATGAGATGACAGTTGGAATCATTAGCAGTTTAACGCTTCGCTGGTTTTTAGAGATTGAGCACAATCCACTACTGGTAACGCTGATCATATTCCGATGCGAACCTAAGGCCTTGTCCACGTCAGATTGGAAGCACTAGACTCGAATTACACTCCCGTTTGAGCTCGTCAGTAGTGCATATCCTTGACTGGACCCGGGATCAAACTCCAGATCACTGGCGTGTGAGGCGGGTGTGTAATCACTTGACCACGCGGCTCACACTAGACGCGACCTAATTATCACACTAGATTATCACAACCTCACCTATCGTGGGCTATAGCTCAAAATGTGCCCGATCGCCGCGACTGACATCGCTGGTTGTTGAACGAGGGGAAGGAGTGTGTCTGGGAATGTCCTGAGTGCAGTGATGTCATTTCGTAGCTCAACTCAACTCAGCTCAACTGAATCAGTTAAGGTACACAAATGTCTTGCCCTAGCAGTGTTGACACTTGCCTGCCGACCCGTTGGCCATGTGTTCGAATCCCCATAGAGGTGGATTTTTTATTTAAAATTGACTTGGTCTGGCAGGAAAACCCAGTCTGAACCAGCAAATATCAAGGGTAGTAAAAGCGACCTGCGTGACATTGACTACAACACCTGCCGAGCGACCGATTGGTTTATAAAAATATCGAGCTAGCACCGCATGCCCAATATGACATGGTGGGTGCAAAGGGGTGGTTGACTTGACGTCTTGGCACGAGCAGTGTCGGGGACATTAACAGCGAGCGGAATGTCAGCTTGTGTTCGTTGACACTCAATAATCAGACTGGCAGAAAATAACGGACAACCTATACAGCAGCAGAAGCTCGGTAGCGTAGTGGCTAGACGCTCGTATGCCAGTCCGATGGTCATGGGTTCATTGACACTAAACACATCAGACAGAGACATAAATTAACTGACAGTCTATTCAATACAGTCTGTGCCGTGGTGAAGGGGTTACGAACGCAATTTGTAAACCCGCATATCACGTTCAGCTGCGGGCGATTTGCAAGCAGACAGCCTTGTGTGGTTTTTATGAAACAGTACGAGTACGGTCGTTCAGAAAGTAATGACAAACTACTGAACATAAACATGCCAAGATATCCAGTAGAAGGAGTCGGTGCATAGAGCGCTGTCTGGTATAAGTACTGTAAATTAAAGGACCCCTTTACGCGTTCTGGGGGATATTGGGTATTTGGTGCTAAACCCATCCTCGGCGATTGATGTGCTCATTGCCCATCTTTATTACTCAGTTTATTTTCTGATACCCATTTAAACCTGGATCGACCTAGAATGGAATCCTCGTCTATCTTAATCGAACCTATAACCACAAAGGCGGGCTAGCGTCTAACGACTACACTACCATGGTTCCCATTCTTAGCGTATAATGAGTTAAATATACGCAACTATATCGCTTATAATGAGTTAAGTATATGCAATTATATCACGTATAATGAGTTAAGTATACGCTACTATATCACGAATAATGAGTTAAATATACGCAACTATATCGCTTATTATGAGTTAAATATACGCAACTATATCGCTTATAATGAGTTAAGTATATGCAATTATATCACGTATAATGAGTTAAATATACGCAACTATATCACGAATAATGAGTTAAATATACGCAACTATATCGCGTATAAAGAGTTAAATATACGCAACTATACCGCTTATAATGAATTAAATATACGCAAATATACTGCTTATAATGAGTTACATATACGCAACTATATATATATATACATAAACTGGCAGAGTTTAGAACGCTCTTCAACATTAACTCTCATTGTTGCAGACTTTAGTGATCGCGGGTCTGGGGGATCTCACGAGACCGGCCGAGAAACTGAGCGTACGGCAGAACGCAGCACTCTGTGGCACAGGTAATATGGCGATTAGCAACACCGTTGTTTCAGTTAGCAGATGTGTAACACAGGCATATGTCACGTTTTGATATTGTAACATTACTTCAGCCAGCAGATGTGTAACAGACATACATGTCACGTTTTGGTATTATAACATTACTTCAGTCAGCAGATGTGTAACACAGACGTACATATCACGTTTTGGTATAGAAGCATTACTTCAGCCAACAGATGTGTAACACAGACATACATGTCACGTTTTATATAGAAGCATTACTTCAGCCAGCAGATGTGTAACAGACAAACATGTCACGTTTTGGTATTGTAACATTAATTCAGAAAGCAGATATGTAACACAAGTTTAAAGTGAATTCTATTAAACGCGGGGTTGACGTTGTTACTATGTGCAAGTGTAACGGAAACCACGGTTGCTGAAATATTTATTGCAAGCACACACGAAAAATCAACACCTCCTAGACGAGATGGCTGAGAAGATCTGCTGACTGAACAATCCGAGACCGAATGAGAAACGATGTTATCATATAGACAGTGGGATCAACACCCTTGTGACTATTATATTGAAAGGCAGGAAGATTTAATGATTTGACCATTACGCTAGAATGCAACACCATCAGTTACCAGCACTGGCGCAACACCAAAGATCTGATAGAGGAAGAGAGCGCCCGAGAAGAAACTGGACTGACGATATCAAAGGCAGTGTAAAGTCACACAGGACGACACTACCCAGTGCCACCCACCGGACTCTAGAACATCCACTAATCTTCCCCACGACGCTTGACGGCAAAAATAGAAGATGATAACGATGACGATGGCGACGATGATGATTATGATTGCATCGGGTAAATGGTTTTATGTTTCTGCGAATGTGTTTCATTATTCACTTTCGCTACTCGCTACCATAAACATAGCAATTCAAGTAAAGAACATTTATAATAATGTTTTCTTTACCACTGTATGCTACGCGTATCTCCTTGTTCTGCCCTTTATTTCCCAACGAAGCTTCGATCTTCAACCAACTCACGGCAAGTTCTTTGTAGACTTGTTCATGATTGGCTGGACTTTGCAGCTACAGTTGTCTACGGGATGAGGCAGACAGTTTCATGCCAAGCATCCTTAATCGCCTATAACCTATAACGACATGGGAGGTTACGGTGTTACTTTTCTTTGTCCCCTCTTATGGATTTATGTAACACACAGCGGTTTTACGCCTGTGCTTAACAAAAATGTAAACCACCAATAACTGTGGACCTTTTGGGACATTGACATATCTGTCACCGCCTCACGTTCACATATAATAGAGGGCTGCAACTCCAGTCCAAGGGAAACCATTGAGTCGCGCAGGACCCGAGTAATCTAGAACCTTCTCGAAAGAGATGGTCACTAAGTCCATGATTCCGTGGACACTGATGTGGCCCGCCTAATGCGGGGTCCACGAGGAACTCGGACAGAGTTACCGCCCGTGTGGAGTTAGGACACGCGGAGACGGGCAGAGGACAAACGGACTGGAGAGAGACAACAAGGCCTGCCTGAGAGGGACTCATAGATATTCATAGATATACTTAGGCTAGATAGTGTGCTAGATTGTTGTATGACAACTATAAGTTTGATGTTTAACTATCTGTGATATGTAATATAAGAGAGCGCGGGTCTGTTTACCCACTGCGCCAACTGTACACTTCATACAATAAATGTTCTATATCCTAGCGAACAGTGTATTGTTGCCTGTATGAACCCGAACCATTATTTAGATCAGAGTAAGACCATGACAGGCTTTTTGGGGGCTAGTTTTCCGGTTTTGGCATAGAATGTTTTCTTAAAAACCTGTTAAATGCCATGTAAAATTAATTATTTAAGCATATCACATTGATTTTTGGTAAAACATTGATTTTTGATAACACATTGATTTGTTTAAATCAAAGAAATTATTACCGTTACAAGTTTACATAAAACTAGTAGCTATCTAGCAATAAAATAGAAATAATCTGAGTCCCTCGGCAATGTCTCACCATTGCCTCCGTAGTGCCTCTTTATTTTGATTCTGTAAACAATTTTTTTTTTCTGACATGTTACTATTTTGACATTTTTTTTTGTGTGACAGTGACTAATGTTTTCTCGCTCCACGAGCAGATTGTTCCGCAACAAGTGCCGCGTCCAACCGATGAAACCTTTCCAACAGTGACGAGAGTACAAGACAACATCGAGGAGCTTCAAAATTCAGAGCTAAGTTTCACCTCATACTCATTGTACTTCTAAGCTGTACTTCTCATGTTTCATCAATGTATTATTTTGTATCATATTGATTTCTTTGCATATTCATAAGCTTGTCACCAACATAACCTTGCATTTTGATTTACACATTAATAATTAGGGGAGTAAACCAAATTTTCGACCACACAACATATTTTTTCTAAGGGATTTAACTCTATAAACTTAACAAACAAGTAAAACACAAAATGTCTAGTTTAGATCAATGCATTGAGCAAGGAATAAAGTTAGGTTATAAAGAAGAAAAACTGTCAGAATGGGCACAGAAAACACACGCAGAAAACATTGCCCGTGAAGAAAGAGCGATAGAACGAGAAGAAAGGAAACTGCAAATGGAGGCCGAGGAAAAGAAATTGCAAATGCAAGCAGAAGAAAGGAGACTGCAAATGGAAGCAGATGAAAAGAAATTACAAATGGAGGCCGATGAAAAGAAATTGCAAACGCAAATGCAAGCAGAAGAAAAGAAAATGCAAATGCAGATTGAAGCAGAAGAGAAAAAGATACAATTGCAGGCTCAAGAAAAACAGATGGAGCTTGAGGCCGCCGCCAAACAGGCCCAACTAAATGCCGAGACACAGATTAAACTAAAACAGATGGAAATGGAGGCCAACGCAGAAATATCAATAAATAAGTTAAGAAGCAAAGAAGAAGAACAAAAATATAATAAATATAAAGGTCTCGTGAAGGCTTTCTGTTCTGGAGATTCCATCTCCGCCTACTTAGAAAATTTTGAGTGTCTCATGTCTCATCATAAAATCATTAAATCAGATTGGGCATTTATTCTAATGAGAAACTTAGCTCTTGAACCACTGAAAGTAATAGAGACAATACCACAGGAAATGCGAAAAGACTATGAGTACCTAAAACAACGCATTCTCCAACATTTTTCTTTAGACACTGCAGGTTACCAACAACAATTTGCCAAATTATCTCCACAACCAAACCAAACCTTTATAGATTATGTCAGTACAGTCCAAGACATATGCACAAAATGGATTAACTCGGCTAAAACCAACAATAGCCATGATAAACTTAAGGAACTGATTATAATAGATAAAATAGTTAGCACCATCCCCACACCTTTTGCCAAGTTCTTAAAACAAATGGACTGTAAGAGCATTCAGGAAATCGAGGCAAAGGGGAATGCATTTTTCACAGCAAATAGGGATATTTTTCAACATAACATAAGTCACAATGATACAGCAGCTGCAGTAGTGAACACCAAATACTCCAAACAATCACAGAGTAGATTTAAACCACGATCCAATGTCGGTAGAGTAGTAAGATGCCAATATTGCAATTTTCATCACGACAGTTACGGGATGTGTGACAAATCACCCACCTACCCTGAACACCTCAAAAAGATGGTGGAGAAGCAAATGTAACAGAGTAGCTTAGGAGTAAAGAGTTAAGGAATGCTGCGCATTCCTTGACTAGTGGGAAAACCATAGCTAGTGAACGTGTGTGCACGAATGAAGAAGTGTATCTAGGCTGGGACACACGTCACTTGGGGGTCAGCTAGCAAGCAAGAAGGTAAACATCGGATTCTGAGTAGACTATCATTATGCTGTAGTGGAACGATTCGACAAATAAAGAATGTTATAAACAACGGAGACTTGTGTCCTATACGATCACGTGCCTTCTAACCTGTGTGAAACATCACTACACTGTAATACAGGTTGATTTGGTGCCTTTGACCTTAAAAAACAACATGGGATGTTGAGGAGAGAGTTACCGCCATGGAATATTGTTGTGTCTGGGCGTCTGGAGAAGGAAGTTTTTTAAGTAAATAATAATAAGAAACGCAACAGCTGAAAGCCCGCCCAGGGGTAGTTGTTGTGGGTTCTCAGTGTATTTCTGTTTAAAAAGGAGATCGATTTCTCAGGACAGCTCAGAAGGTTTGATTGTTAAACTTAATTTTTTGAAAGACTGATGTTTTTATCTGATAAATAGTCTGAAATAACTTGATCACTGACCAACGCTAATTGCATAATAAGATCAAGTAATGCCGTTTTGCCTCAAAAATTAGTACACAAGGTTATCAGAATGAACTCGCTGATTACATGTTACAACTTATGAAATTTTGAAGTACCAGAAATGATTTGATTTCAACAGAACGATAAGCTGATCCAAATAAAACTCCAAGTAAAACAAAGAATGGTGAAAATTATGAGTTTTAACTCATTGGACTGTTGAAGGTGAAGTCAAGGTTATATTGCAAATTCCATAGTTATTGAGTCGAGATCCTCAATATTCTCTACAGTTACTTCACTTAAATGAAAGCATTGATGAAAATTATCTCAAGTCAAAATTTGGTATACTCAATTTAAACTGACAGTTGTTGAGATGCCACGTAACAAATAAGGGAGTGGATAGCGTCAGGTTTAAATCCAATTATTCTCGACTGAATCATTTTTACGCTGAAACATATGAAAATGCCAGATTGCTGTTGGAAAGTAATTTTTGCTGAAACCATGAGCAGTTGTCGGTTGCGTGAAGGTGACCTTGCTTGACGGAAGTTAAAGTCCAACGCATACAGTTAATCGAGCAAGTAATCAAGCAGTCTTGTAGCGAGCGTTATATCGAGCACAATCAACGTCAGGAAAATAACTGGAAAGAACTGACTTCGACTTCGATTGAATTAAGAAATCTAAAGGCTCTTCTTTGTTCTGCTCATTTCAACGGTGTCGATTAGAGTCCTTTGTTTTGTGGTGTTGGTATTTCTGCATCAGGATTTCATTTAAATTCTTTTATTAGGATTCGGGATTGCAACGGAAAATTTTCTTCGTCAGGATCTTCGATTGGAGTATTTAGTTAGTATAGTTAGATAATAGGTAATATTAGAGTAATTAGTTGAACAGATTGTGTATTTGAAATTAATATTGTTTGAAATATTTTGTATATTGCTTGATAATTTTCAGTACAGATTCTAGAATGCAACCCCAAGAATTTTCACAGGTACTGACTGGAGTTGGTGGGGCAATAGCAAGGTTGGATGCAGTATTAAGACAACAAAATGTAAGCAGTGATGTTGAAAGATTTAGTGGTCAGGCAAACCAGTTTAAGAAATGGGTCATTTCTATTGAGAAACATGCGTATTTAGTAAAGGCTACAGATGAGGAGAAAAAGAATTTGGCATACAGAACAAGTACAAGTCCAGTTTCTGACCATATAAGAAGAAAACTAGAAGCAGCAGGAGGTGAAACCTGGGAAGAATTTAAAGATGATCTCGCAAGAAAATACGCTGAAATTACTGATCCACAACACGCATTTTCAGTATTGAGACAGACTAGACAAAACAGTACAGAAAGTGTTCAGCTATACAGTGACAGGTTAATTAATTTAGCTGAAGAGTCATTTTTAGGACAGAATGTACGAGCTGAAGAAGTAGAACGGATGTTGGTAGGAATTTTTGTTGATGGGATTAGGTCAGATGGATTGAAATTTAAATTATTAAGAGAGAATCCTGCAAGATTGTCACAAGCGGTAGATATCGCTATACAAGAGGAAAGCTTGAGGAGAAGGTTTAGATTAAGAGTAGGACGAGAGTTAGGTAGTAGTTCGGAAGATAGAATTGAAGAACCTATGGAAGTAGGACAGTATAGACATGGATGGAGAGGAAGACGAGGAGAAATACAGATGGTACAAAGAAACGATAATGTATATAGTCAAGGTAGAGGAGGACAAGTGAGAAATACTGTAAGAAACATGGAAGGTAACACAAATAACTCGAACGTGGTTTGTTGGGGATGTCACCAACGTGGGCACATTTTTCGCTTCTGTGGTAACAGACGTGTCCCATCGAATACACAAAATAATAGAGGTGTTCAGACGAGTACACAGAATAGAAATGTAAATGGCAGACCAGCAAATGGGAATTATGGAGAAATGCAAAGAAATTTTAGAAGATCAGGAAATCAGGGAAATTGGCATCCCGCTTACTGAATAGGATCGGCAGTAGGAGGGAAGATAGTAAGATCCAAAAGGGGCATCAAGGTATTAAAAATCCAAATGATGAGTATAATAGGACATTTAGAAATAAAAAACAAGCAGAGATAACACAATTGTCATTAAATATGGTAGATCCTAGCTCATGTATAGTAGAAATAGGAAAATATAAAGTTAGAACATTAGTTGATTCGGGAGCACAAGTTAGCGTGATTAAAGAAGCATTTTTATATCGAATGTTAAAAAATTGTAAAATATTTAGAATTCAGGAGAATCTTCATTCGGTAACGGGACAAAAATTAGAAGTGCTAGGACAAACGATGATAAACTTTAAATTAGGAGGGATAAATGTCAGGCATATGTTCCATGTAGTCAAAGATTTAAATAGGAATATGATATTGGGTAGAGATTTTTTATTGAAAAATGGGGTGAGACTTTTATTTGATTTACATAAATTAAAATTCCAAGATGTTTACGTAGATTTAGAAGAAGATATGCATGTGTCGACACTAGTTAGAGTTAAAACGACCATGAATTTAAAACCACAGTCAGTTAATTTGATACAAGCGAAGCTAAAGAGAAACCCGTATTATGTAGCAGGAAACATAGTCAGAATCACTGAATTGCAAAAGGAAATAATAGATGAGCCAGGTTTAGAAGTTCCGGATGGAATAATAGAATTGGATAAAAGTTTAACATTTCCAGTGATGGTTATTAATAACACAGGTAGAGAAATTAAATTATACAGAGGATGTGTAATAGCCAAGCTAGAACATAACGTTAGTGACATATTGGCAACAGATAGAGTAAATATGGCAGGCATAAGTTATTCAGAAACCTCTAGTGAAAGAATTAATAACAGACGCGGATGCGGAAGAAAAGGGAACGTAAGAATGGATGAATTGATCCATCCATCCAGAAGAAATACAACCCAAATACATTCACTAGACAAAGTAACAAGAGAACAAGAATTGTTGGCACAATTAAAAACTCCGCCAGAAAATAAAGAAGTATTAGAACAACTTATAAAACAAAATCAGGATGTGTTTGCAATTAATGATTTAGAATTGGGAAAGACAAAAACAGTTACAATGGAAATAGATACGGGAGACCATCCACCAATTAGTTTAAAACCATATAGAACTCCATTAAGAAATAGAGAAGTCGTAGAAAAGGCAATAGAAGATATGTTGAAAGCAGGCATAATAACCAGATCAAAATCAGAATGGTCATCTCCGGTGGTAATCGTAGCCAAATCTGATGGTTCGAACAGGTTCTGTTGTGACTACAGGGCGTTGAACAAAATTACTAAGAATGTAGCGTACCCATTGCCGGTGATTGATGATATTTTGGGGTTACTTAATGGCTCCACATTTTTCACAACACTAGACGCCAGATCAGGATTTTGGTGTATACCTATGTCAAAAGATGCTCAAAATAAGAGTGCTTTCTGTACTCATATGGGTTCGTACGAATTCCTACGTATGCCATTCGGTTTGAAAAATGCACCGTCTCACTATATGTTCTTAATAAATGAAGTACTAGACGGTATGCAAAATTTTGCCCTAGCATATATTGATGACATATTGATATTTACGAAAGGAAATGTAGAGAATCATTTGAAACATATTAGACTAGTATTTGACAGATTAAGAAGGCATGACGTTAAATTAAAGCTTAGTAAGTGCCAGTTTTTAAAGACAGAAACAAAATATTTAGGCTATATAATAAATAGGGAAGGTATTAAACCAGACCAGGACAAGATAAAGGTTATTAAAGACTTACCTGCTCCAACTAATGTTAAGGAAGTACGTGCATTTATAGGAACGTGTGCGTATTATCGGAGGTTTGTACCAGCGTTTTCAAGGATAGCAATACCTATTACGAATTTAACGGGAAAATACGCTAGATTTAAGTGGGATGATGAGTGTCAAAAAGCGTTCGAACTTTTAAAGGATAGCTTAACAGTGGTACCATTATTAACACATCCAGACCTGAATAAACAGCTAATACTATACACAGATGCTTCAGACAACGCAATAGGAGCATGTTTAGTTCAACCATATGAAGGAGAAGAATCTGGAATACCAGGGGTTAAAAATGAAAGACCAATCTATTTCTTGTCTCATAAACTCAGCAAGACTCAAAAGAAATGGCCGATTATTGAGAAAGAAGCATATGCTATACACTACGCTCTTCAAAAATTAAATTACTACTTACATAACGCCAATTTCATTATTAGAACTGACCACATGCCATTAAAGTCGATATTAGAAGCACCAATACAAAATAGGAAAATACAAACGTGGGCATTGAATTTACAGGGGTACAATGCTAAGGTTGAATATGTTTCAGGGAAACATAATACATGCGCCGATCTTTTGTCTAGGATTCCATATACACAGTCATCAGGAAACACGGAAGATGAAGCTGAACCAGAGATAGACGATCGAAACTGGCAAGTAAATATATTAGATTCTGCCATAATAAATAGGGAAGAATTTGAAAGTTTACCATCGGATCAAGAGTCTGAACCTAGAACAGAAGACCCACATTTAGAACAGTTTGATATGAAAGTAGAACAAGAGTTAGACCCAAAAATAGTACAAATAAAAAGAAAACTGAAAGAAACAGGGGAAAATAGTTTTAAAAGAAAGTTTGTAGAGTTACAAGAAGACAATCAATTATATTATATCAGTGAAAAAGGTGAAGGAGTAAGAAAATATATTCCGAAACATTTAGAACAAGAAGTCTTAAAGGCATATCACGATAATAATGGTCATTTTGGACGAGATAAGTTAGTGAAGGCTATTAGCAGTAAATATTACTGGCCGAATTTATTCAAAAGCGTATATGAATATGTTGAAGCATGTGAAAAGTGTAGGTTAAGAAACATGAAGATAATCAAATGTCCTTTACAAGATACCGATATTCCTCAATTTCCAATGCAGAAAGTAAGTTTGGATATTTCAGGTCCTCATCCAAAAACATTATCGGGAAATGTATACTTACTACATATAGTTGATTCATATAGTCTCTGGCCAGAAGTTTATCCAATTCCAGACAAGAGTGCTGATTCAGTTATAAATATGCTGTTACAAGAATTTATACCAAGGTTTGGGTGTCCACAAATAATACTTACAGACAATGGGAAAGAATTTGTAAATAGAAAGTTTGAAAAATTGGTAAAAGATTTGAATATAAAACACATTAGGACTTCATATTACAGACCAACTTCTAATGCTAAAAATGAGAGACAACATAGAACACTATACAATATTCTAGCGAAAAATGTAGAAGAACATGATATGGATTGGGATCTTTATTTGGGGATAGCATTAGAGGCGATACGTACACACGAAAATGAAGGAACAGGTTTCTCACCATTTTACTTAGTATATGGGAGAGAACCAATATTGCCAATTGATAATTTATTAAAGCCTAGGAGAAAATATCTGGGGGAAGATTTTCAGGAAACAAGGTTGCAAGAGATGCACAAAGCACATGTACGTTTAAGAAATAATATAATTAAGGCTAGAGAAAGACAGAAGAAATACGCAAATAAAAATGCACACTTACAAGAGTTCAACATAGGTGATAGGGTGTATTACAAAAAACATAGAAAAAACTCTAAGTTTGATGCTCATTGGGTCCCGGGATATTATATTTTAGAAAAAAAGGGCCCAGTGTCATATACTATTAAGAATCAAATTTCAGGGCATGTTGCACGTTCACATGTAGAGCACTTAAGGCGGGATAATGAGGAAAGGGATGCAGAGAATGGTAATAATAATTATGGTTCCGATGAAATATTGTCAGGTGGACAGATTGTCAGACAATCGGTATATCCTATACCTATAGAGAATGGGAAACAAGTGACAACAGCATCTACTACAGCTGAACAAGAAGAAACATTACCAAAAACAGTCATGACAGAGGAAAATAACATGTATGACGATTATATTAGCGAAGAATCAGTCAAGGAAAAAATAGAACCACCATTTATGAATACAAGACAGGCAGTAAAAAGAAAGTTGGATAGACAGAAAGAAAAAGAAATTAAGAGACAAAGAAAACTTAGATTGAATTCTTCAAGTGGTGAAGATATGCCGCCATTTGAAAATTTGTTGAGACGGCAAGACAGGAAAATTAGATTGGATTTAGAAAGGAAGAAATTAGCGGTTGCTAGTAATGGTTATACAGATGGGGAACAAGAGATGGATGAAAAGTCAGAAACTGATGAAGAAGCTGATATGAAAGATGTTAGCTCTCCTCGGGAGGATAGCGACATTGATGTAGATATTGCACTTATCGAAAAAAATTTGAAGTTATTAAGAAAATGGAGAAGAGGTAGATAAATAGCGTGGTGGAATATTCTGCAGATGGCAGATAGAAGAAGAAGTTAGACACGATATTTTTGTGTTTACAAAGAAGGTATTATTATTGGTATATGTTTTATGATCAGGTTGGTTTTTAAGTTATATATGTTTGATTAATGTGTGGGGATAAAAATGATGTCAAAGAATGAGGGGATTGATATGGTTTAGTCAATTGTTTGAACTTCAATTGCGCTTTATGAAATGAATAAGTTGACTTAGCTGCTTATGTTTACAAAACTTTGGTTTTATTGAGTTAACCTGAGTGTGTTTAAATGATTATTAGTTTGACGTTCAGTTAGAAGAAATATGAAGTCTTGTTTTTTTTTGGAAACAGATGACTTAAAGTAGTTGAGTCGTTCGCAATGTAAATGATTGGGTTAAAAATAGGAGCTGGGTTGAACAGCGTTAAATGGGAGAATATGGGGGGAATGCCAGCTTGAGTTTTGGCATTTAAATAAATAGATATTGGAAGAAGAAGACTGTACTTAACAGTGTATATAATTTGGAGTTTTTTTTTTAACTTGACGAGGTGAATAATACAAAAGCTGGTAGTTTTGGATTAACATATTTTTTTGATAATAACAATTATTATTGACGGAAACTGAAGATAAATTTTGAAACTTTATTTTTATAAAGTTTTGAGAATGTATGGGAAGAGAAAGGTGATTACTTCTTACTTTCTTACTTTTTCCTTACTTTTATTATTTTTAGGTGCGCACCTACCAAATCTAACTACCCAATCTAACTATTTTTTCTGTCTATCTTAGAATAGTGAGAATGTGAGAATGTGAATAAGGGAGAATTAAAGGATAAGGGGAATATCTTCAGTTTTGTCAATCATAATTTAGATGGTTAAATTTTAAAAGCGGTTCGCTTATGGAGAGTTTTGTAGGGAGTTTTCTAGAGAACTTTATGGAGAGTTTTGTAGCGAGTTTTCTAGAGAACTTTATGGAGAGTTTTGTAGAGAGTTTTCTGGAGAACTTTATAACGAGTTTTGTAGAGAGTTTCGGTATTATTGTCTCTGGTTAGCAATTGGCTATGATGAGATAGGGGAATGAGAATTGAGTTAAGAATTATATGGAATTGTTGTTATTGTATAGAGATGTATAGTTAAGGGGGTTAAGAGTTGGGGTTGAGATTTTTTCAGGGAAAAATTCTCCTTGAAGAAGGGGAGGTATTGTAACAGAGTAGCTTAGGAGTAAAGAGTTAAGGAATGCTGCGCATTCCTTGACTAGTGGGAAAACCATAGCTAGTGAACGTGTGTGCACGAATGAAGAAGTGTATCTAGGCTGGGACACACGTCACTTGGGGGTCAGCTAGCAAGCAAGAAGGTAAACATCGGATTCTGAGTAGACTATCATTATGCTGTAGTGGAACGATTCGACAAATAAAGAATGTTATAAACAACGGAGACTTGTGTCCTATACGATCACGTGCCTTCTAACCTGTGTGAAACATCACTACACTGTAATACAAACAGCTAAACGCATGGCTTACCACAGAGCAATTAAATGTTATTTCTGCAATAGCTGGGGTCACTATAATAGGGAATGTGAAGGCCGAAAGTTATTGAAACAAGCCAATGCGGCATTAGTAGAAACGTCGTCTGACGAAGAGCTTGAGTCACTAAATGAATGTGACAATCAACACGACAATGAAAGCGAGCTTGGGAATGCTGTACACATCATAAACACCATAACAGATAGTAAGTGCAACACCTGTACGAAGTTCCAACTGGACACAACATTATTATGTGGCCACACGGTACCAATTGCAAATGAATCAGCAAACGCTGCTTTGTCATCTACAGGCAAGCTAGTTTTTTTATACAGGGTTTGTTAACAACAAAAAGTGCACGTTAATTCGTGATTCCGGCGCAACGCTCTGGGGGGTTAGGAAAACATTAATAGACGCTAAAGACTACACAGACAAACATGTGACGTGTCGCACATTCTCAGGTACGATAGAGAAATACCCCCTTGCTTTGGTCGAAATTCAAACACCATTCATATCTGGGCGAGTATTGTGTGCTATCCTTGAAAATCCCGTCGCGGATATTATACTTGGTAATTTACCCAACATACATCCATGCTCTGAAAGAGAAATCAAAAGGTGGGAGCAAAAACACGGTATCCACCACAGAAATAGCGACACAAAAGAGAAACACCATTCTTGCTTGTCTCAAACTGCCAAAATACCAAGGGAGACAACCACTGAGGTAATTCAGGAAGAATTTACCGAGGTGTACAATGCAGGGGCGGTCGAATCAAGAAACGATACGACCGAATTAAAACCTCGAATTGAGGATGCTACCAAACTACCAAGTACCGAACCTGTAAATGTGCAACAAAACACACAACACACAAACGCAATAACACGACAGACAACCCACAAAACCAACATCGACCAACTGCAGGAATCATTAGAAATAGTAGCGCCAAACTCAACTAACATCACTTTTGGTAATGAACAGAAAGCAGATACAACACTTGCACCATACTTTAAATTAGTTGGACTTAAACCAAAAGTTACCAGAAACGCATCGTGGACATTTAGGCTACAGAATAACATCTTAACTAGATTTTACACAACAAAGCAGACCACGACACAGCAAATAATATTACCACAAGCACATCGAAACAAAGTTCTAAAAATAGCCCATGACTCCCCTTTTGGAGGTCATATGGGATACGAAATGACTATGGCAATTGTCCTGACCAAGTTTTATTGGCCAAAGTTCGACCAAGATATTAAATCATTTTGTACATCTTGTGATATATGCCACACACTGATTAATAAGGGGAATAACCCTACTGTATTCTCTTTAAATGGAAATTTGGAATTATCACATGTGAATATGTTGAAACCTTATTATGCTAGACAGGACAATGAGACAAATGAACAGACGCAACAAACTGTTGACGGAGACGAAACGACAATTTCATAACAGAATAACACCTCGACAAACGAAGCATCGTTAACGACACACGCTTACGACGACGAAAACGACAAAGACAGATGGACATTACCGACAATCTGTGATATTGACAATGACGACAAATGTGACGACATATTGACGATCGATCTCGACGACGACGACAATGACATTGAAGACAATTTACAAACTGTAGCATCTGTGATAAATCAGACAGACATGGACAACACTGAAATCCCTGTGCCAATTATGACTGATGACGGAAGTATAAAGGACATACATATCTCTGACACTTTGACACAACAACAGCGACAGGACATTTTGACGCTCCTAGACGACTATAAGACAATCTTTTCCAACAAACCTGGACGCACTGATAGAATAACACATTCAAGTGTGCTAACAGATCTGAGACCGGTCAAATGTAGACCATATTCTATTCCTCTCCATTACAGATCTAATTTAGATAAAGAAATTTTAGATTTAGAGAAGAATGGCATTATTCAAAAATCTATGTCTCAATATTCTTCACCGATTGTCTTGGTGAAAAAGAAAGACCAGACAATCCGCTTGTGCATCGACTATAGAATATTGAATACCAGAACAACAACGGATGCAGAGCCTATGAACAGTTGTGAAGATCTTATTTTAGATATGGCTCAATCATCCTTATTTTCTAAGACAGATTTAGCGAAAGGATATTGGCAAGTTCCTCTACACCCTTCTTGTAGACATATAATAGCATTCGCAACGCCTCTCGGGTTATACGAAGGCTATATCTTCCTTTTGGCCTGAAGAACGCACCGGCCACATTTGTGAGACTAACAAGATTGTTATTACACGGAATTAATGACGTAGTTGCTTATATTGATGATATATGCGTCCATTCTTCTGATATGACTTCTCACTTACTCACCCTTAAAACAAGTCTTCCACCAAATCTCTCTTTTTGGACTTACTATCAAACCTTCCAAGGTTGAAATAGGCTATACACAAATAGACTTCCTTGGTCATAGAATTTCTGAAGGAAAATTGTTGACTGATGATAAAATTGTTTCCAAGATCCTTAATCTAGAAGTACCTACCACAAAGAAGCAGGTTAGAAGTTTACTAGGTCTGATTAACTATTATTCTAAATTCATTCCACATTGGGCAGAACTCACCTCAATCTTTTCTGATATGTTAACTAAAGATCATCCATCAAAAATTTGTAAAAGTACCAGCTTAGATGATGCAATGTGTAGGTTGAAAACATATTTTTTCTAATCCACCAGTCTTACGATTACCCAACATAAATTACCCTTTATTTTGACCACAGATGCGAGCGCTTATCGCAATAGGAGGATGTTTAATGCAGGAAGTGGATGGCGTTCGGACACCCGATCCTCTACGTAAGCCGCAAACTGAAGAAGGCTGAGACTCGTTATGCCACAGTTGAATTGGAGTGTTTGAGCCTTTTGTTCTGTATATTGAGACTATCTAAGTTCCTCTTGGGAAGCCATTTTGTGGTCCTCACAGACAGTTCGCCATTATTAGTCCTTAACCATGGGTCGCCCAAAAACAACAGGTTACAAAGATGGTGTCTTCTACTTCAAGACTTTCACTTCGAAATTCGCCATATTAAGGGCACCGAGAACATAGTGGCTGACCTTTTATCTCGGCAGACAAATGCTCCAGTAGAATGACTCTAATCACATTGGCCAGTAGCCACACTATAAACTGTGATACTTTTATTCCGTTACATATAACAGTGTGACTCTACACCTGCTAGAGTACTCTCAGTGATTAGGTTAATTACGTCACCCTTAAACATACGTTAAGAGCTATATTGTAAGAACTATACCATCAAATGCCTAAGCTCTAGAACGATTCCAGCAAGAAACAGTAACTGGTGTTCATTTCAACCAATTATATCAACCAGTGAACTATCTCTGAACAATGTAATATTTCACACGGGACAGTGAGAGCAATCCATACTTGCTGTTGCTACAAAACTTTGCAAACAGCCGAAACATAACAACATCGACGACAACACTCAAGAGACAGCCATACTAACTTTAACATTCATGGCTAAACACACGAACGAAGGGACGTCAACGCGCACATCATCGTTGGAGTTATTTAATTAATTAGTTTACTATTAAATATGTATTATATTTCCATTAATGATGTATATAAATTGTGTTAACCTATAACTTGTACATATTCTACTTTATATTACAGACGGTACCATTCATATTCTAAATAACCGTCCTATACAAGTGTCTCTAGTTAAATTACAACCTATTTTTCATTTATCGTACAAAAAGTACGTATTTTCTTAAAGGGCAAATATCGCCTAGCCCATTTTTTCTAAGGGCAATAACGCTTACCTCAACTTTAAATATATATTTTAGCCAATTACTATTTTGAATGACAGATGAGTGAATGACTGCGTGAAAGGATTAAATGAGAGAACGATACACTTGGCGGACAAATTGTACGCAAAACGTATTCATTGTAATTTGTCTGCGTCTTCCATGTAAAAGTGCATGACTTGTCTAATTTGTCAATACATGTGTAGAACTTAGTTTAGTAGGGAGTTAATTTAGTAGTTATGGTAATATACTTAGGTTAGCAGTTAGGATACATCTAAGCACCACTACTTGGAATACCTAGTCAGGTATTGCCACACTGCAGTATTACATGATTGAGGTTATCCCAACTCGTGACGCTTGGAATTACACCACACATTCAGCACGCACGTTACACAAACCTCAAAACTCAACACTATCAATTTAAAATACAGTCACTTTATTAGATACATCAACTTATTAGTTAACACACTAACAAGCCAACAGGGACACATGTAGTCTGAGGGGGATAAAAGAACAAGGTAACTACATATTTAGCATTATATAACATACGGGAGTAAAAGTGTATAGAAATACACACACAGATCAAGATTTGAAGGTGTACTTATTTAGCCAAGACTTCGGTCTTGTTAACCCTCTGTTATATAGGGGTTATTTGTCTGGGTACCATTTCGGGTACTATGAGAAGGGCGAGTTGTCAATACAACTACTAAAACGCCACGTAACTTCGGTCTGATAAGCATATTTAAGCACACGAGAGACAGGGATCTCTGCACCAAATCAGAGAAGTGTTGTATGGTAGAATACATGAGTTTTTAGTGCTAATAGGTAGGTTACCAGGTTACTATCCACCAAACTACAAACACCAACTTTATGTGATTCGGTGACAGAATTAGAACAGATCTAATTACCCAACAACAAATCATGTCAGGGGGGAGGAGGAATCCTGTCACCGCCTCACGTTCACATATAATAGAGGGCTGCAACTCCAGCCCAAGGGAAACCATTGAGTCGCGCAGGACCCGAGTAATCTAGAACCTTCTCGAAAGAGATGGTCACTAAGTCCATGATTCCGTGGACACTGATGTGGCCCGCCTAATGCGGGGTCCACGAGGAACTCGGACAGAGTTACCGCCCGTGTGGAGTTAGGACACGCGGAGACGGGCAGAGGACAAACGGACTGGAGAGAGACAACAAGGCCTGCCTGAGAGGGACTCATAGATATTCATAGATATACTTAGGCTAGATAGTGTGCTAGATTGTTGTATGACAACTATAAGTTTGATGTTTAACTATCTGTGATATGTAATATAAGAGAGCGCGGGTCTGTTTACCCACTGCGCCAACTGTACACTTCATGCAATAAATGTTCTATATCCTAGCGAACAGTGTATTGTTGCCTGTATGAACCCGAACCATTATTTAGATCAGAGTAAGACCATGACAATATCACACATGCGAATTAAGTTCAGAGGTATTGATTAATACTTACGTAAGTACAGGAAAGAAATACAGATCAGAGGAACACGCTGGACATTATATACATGGAAAGCTAGTGTGACCACACCAGGGTTCGAACTTGGCGCTTTCAAATAACAACAGCGCCTTGCTGAAAGAACAAATTTACTTCGATGCCCAGCCTCGTAACAACATGTTAGTTGCGTATCATTGACTTGGCGTCGCAGTTTGCTTCAGCATTTTTGGCTATTTGAGATATCTTTGCAAGTTTACGTTCAGTAGTTTGCCACTGCTTTCTAAACGAAAGACATTCATACAATTTTATAAAAACCAACGCAAGACGTTCTGCTTCAAAATCGCCCGCAGCTGTGTTTCGAACGCGGTATGCGGGATTACGAACTTCGTCTGTAACTCCGTCGCCACAGAGCCAGCCACCTAAATACCCCTAAAACGGTGTCTTTGTTGGCCAGATCCGTCATCCACCTGAAACCAAACGTATGCATGCAAGCGTTCAGACCTCGACTACTCAAGAATGAGCATGGAATGTAATATACAAAATACCTTTTTGAAACTGCAACTACAATAATGAAATTATTAGAAACAACGTATGCATTTGAGACCAATTCAACGCTAAATAAAATACATGTAACAGACACGAACTTGATAGAAACACGTGCATTTTAAAACAAAAAGTTAGTTGTATATCCTTAACAGGACGCCACAGCCAGCCCAAGCATTTTTGGCTGTGTGTGATTTCTTTTTAGGTTTACGATCAGTAGTTTGGAATTGATTGATGAACGACTGGCACTCATACCATTGTATGAAAGCCAATGCAAGGCGGTCTGCTTTCAAAGCTCCCACAGCTGTGTTTCAAACGTGGTATGCGGGATTGCGTTTGTAACCCCTTCGCCACAACGCCTGTTAAGAAATGACAACATTCATGATATGGAATACTCTGACATAATGTCTTCACCTTGTAATCGCTCGTTGGTGTTTTCGTAATCATTACATTGCTTTCATCTATCCATCTATGTTCATGCCTATCGGCCTGTCTGTCTATCGCCCTACCTGTCTGTCTGCCTGTCCGTCCGTTTGTCTGTCTTAACTTATGCTTTTCAATTTCCCTATTGCCAAAGTTTTGATATGGAACAAACGAAAAGAAGCAGCGGCTGCAGCAGGATATAACAATATGAAAGACAAACAATTAGGTATATTTAGCTCCTGCTAATTGTTTACATGTGAAATTTCATATTGCCAAAGTTTTGCACAAAGCACAATTAATTCAACTCACATGACACCTTCTGTACGTCTTCAATGTTTTCCCAGGATTCATCTGGTCTCGGTATTCATTGATCATCATCCCAAAGAACTACAGTCTTTTCGCTGTGAATTTTTTTGTGGGTCTCACGGGAACCATGCAGTTAGCCAGGATCGGACAGTGAGTCTCTCTCTCTCTCTCTCTCTCTCTCTCTCTCTCTCTCTCTCTCTCTCTCTCTCTCTCTCTCTCTCTCTCTCTCTCTCTCTCTCTCTCTCTCTCTCGTGTGTGTGTGTGTGTGTGTGTGTTACGTGGGGATGTGAGAATCAAAGTGCAAGTAATGTCGTCAACTGCATAACTAACGTACTAAAGTAGTGTCCACTGCACCTGCAGGCCCAGCCAACGTTAACGACTTCAAAATCATTGTTTATAAAACATGTGCGTGTAGTATTTCAGCACAGATGTGTTAGTTCAAAGCACACTATGCTCAGACTGTGTCGCAGGGGTTACGGACGCAAACCCGCATACCTCGTTCGGAATACAGCTGCGGGATAGTTGGAAGAAGACCGCCTTGGGTTTGTTTTCATACAATCGTATGAGTGTTGGCGTTCAAAAAGCCATGGAAAACTATTGAACATAAACTTGCCATGAAATCACACACAGTCCCCTAAAAGATTCTGAGGTTGACTGCGATGTCCTGTAAAGGATATGCAATTAAAGAAGAAAGAAATGCGGAAACTGCCGACAGTAACTGCAACATTGCTTCTATTGCATGTCCTTGGCAGGACATTGCGCTCAACCCCTACCCGATGTTAATTTTCTAGGTAATTGTACGTTATGTGTCTAAAGGGGTCAAAGCGATCTAGATCCGGATATTCCGGTGCGCTGATGACAATGTAGCGAGATAATACCATACCCGCGCCAGTTTGGACTTCAACGTTGAATTTTCGTTCAGAAATAGAGCTGAGAAAAGTTGATTCTATAGCAGAATGAAGTAGCCATGGATGTCAAACTTCACGGAGGTGTGCAGGGTCCGTAGAAGGCCGTTCAGTTCATAAAGGAAACAAAGTTGCAGTTATAATCCAAGCGGAGGGGAAGGAGAAGAGGAAGAAGATGAAGACGAAAAAAAAAGAGAGAAAGAGAAGGCGGAGGAAGGGGAAGATGTCTAGGAAAAGGAGAAAGAGACAGAAGAAAAGAAAGTAAAAGAAGTGGAAGATGAAAAGGAGGTAGAGGAGAGAGGAGAGAGAGAGAGAGAGAGAGAGAGAGAGAGAGAGAGAGAGAGAGAGAGAGAGAGAGAGAGAGAGAGAGAGAGAGAGAGAAAAGAAGAAGAAGAAGAAGAAGAAGAAGAAGAAGAAGAAGAAGAAGAAGAAGAAGAAGAAGAAGAAGAAGAAGAAGAAGAAGAAGAAGAAGAAGAAGAAGAAGAAGAAGAAGAAGAAGAAGACAGTTACAAGTATAGTTATAACAACAGACACATTGTTTGTAATCGAACATTCTTCTTCTTGTACTGTTCAACATTGGAGCATCAGTCCTGAACCTCAACTCACACCAAACTGTTCTTTTGCCATTGACAAGAAAGTGGCGACCGTTTGCCTCCCACTACGAAGTTAATGGTCATGTGTTGTTCATGGCAACATCTCTCTATCTATGGAGCACGAACACAACGAAGCGTTACCGTTCCTAGATATTCTAATGAGACGTAGAGCAGACGGCACAATTCAAAGATCGGTGTACCGCAAAGAAACATGGACTGGCCAATACTTAAATTTTCAGAGCTTCACACCTGTCCAGTACAAACGGGGCTTAGGACGGACCCCGTTTGACCGTGCTAGGAAGATATGCACCCAGGGCACACTGACAGAGGAATTTGAAACTCTGAAGAATGCCTTAAACCTGAATGGGCACTCCACAGGATTTATAAAGCGCCACTGCCAACAGCCCAAAACACAACTAGACGAAACTACAGTTCCTAAACTCAAGGTATTCATCCAGCTAACCTTCCGAGGGGATGACGTAATGCAATGTCTACAGGACCGGTTATAGCAGTCGGCCGAACATTCTGTGCTACAAATTCAGTTATAAGGTACAGAACCACACCTATTCCCACCTCAACAGTAAAGGAACATGTTCCTCTGTACGACAAATTCAATTGCATTTACCAGTTCACATGCAGGTGCCAGTCTACCTACATCGGCAGAACAGAGCGGCAGTTGAACAACAGAGTGGTTGAACACATACCTAATTGGATTGACAAGATACTACACACAGGCGATGGAGCCTAGGGAGGCCGACACACCACAAACTTCCCGCTTCGTCGATTGCAAGGCACGTGTTGGAAAGCGGCCATGTGATTGATAGAGACAGTGCCTTTCGCATGTTGTTTAACACACAAAATAGTCGCTTGTTAAAGTTTGCAGAAGCCATAATGATTAATCTACATAGGCCAGTTTTGTGCAAACAGAAAGACATGTTAGTCAGTTTAAAATTACCGTGGTAGACAATTGACATTACTGTGCGAACATGTGTATATTTCAGCTTGAAGGATTTATCTAGTTATTTTACTTTATGTTGTATGAATTCTGCAGTATGTATCTGACGAGATGCAGCGAAAGATGTCAGGCAAAAAATAAATCGTGCAATCTATTGTTTGTGTCTTCGTTAATCAAATTCACTACGGGAAAACATTGTTTAGAAATTAATAATAATGAGACACTATATAAATTAAGCCTCTACAGATCTGAATTCTTCAGTACAGCGTACCAGCGAACTCATATTCCTGACAGACTTTTAGATAGCAATGATAAGAAGTTGACAACCGTTATCACTTTTCAAAATCTAGGTTATATAGCAGTGTATACAACTAGGCGATAGTAACGCACACTGTAGCCGGCAACATTACAAGTTGACATTACATGCTGGGCTGAATCCGTTAGATTGACAACAAACTTAGTGTTGTCCCAAGGTCTTTCTTCTGAAAAATGGTACCTAACATTCCCCATGTCTGCCCCCCTCTGTGTCTGTCTCTCTGCATATACATTAGTTAGTTGCATATCCTTTACAGGACGTCGCTGTCAACCCCTTATTTTTTGGCTGTTTGTGATTTCTTGGCAAGTTTACTTTCACTAGTTTGCCATTTCTTTCTGAAGGACCGGCATTCATACCATTTTATAAAAACCAACGCAAGGCGGTCTGCGTCCAAATCGCCCACAGCTGTGTTTCAAACGCGATATGCTGGATTCTGAACTGTGTACTTTTCGCCACAGAGCCAGCATATCCACAGAGAGATCTAAAACCACGGAATAGAGAAGTAGAGGACGGGATGAGTAATACTGGAAAGATACGGAAGGAGCTACAAGAGATAGCAAATGATAGTAGGACTGTGCGTTAGATGTATGACAACCTCTGCTCCATTGAGTTTAGCAGTAGTTGTTATTTTGAATCCCCTGGGAGATATTGAGCTTCAACTATTTAGCCCGGTGCATTGCGCCATTGCCGTTCAGGTCGTTTGAGATGGCAATATAGCTTGTGTCTGTCGAGATGAGGTTGGTGTAGAGAATTTCAACCCGACCCGGTCCCCAAGCACCATCGCCACTAGAACTGTGTTGTAGAGGGCTCCTTCTCCTCTACCAGATCAGAAACCAGCGAGACCGGTACTGGGATCTGCGAAGAGGCATAGCGGTCGTTGGAAGGTTAGCCAGACTGGATTCCACAGTCCGTGCGTAGGCTTCATTGGTGAGCGTGCTTCCAGGATCTGCCCCAGTGTATGATCTGATCATGCGATCTCATCAGCCATTCTCTTAGGGATGAGGGTCTCCGTAGGCATGTGGCTAAACCGCCTGTCTCTCGCTCCGAAGGTGTTAGTTCGTTTTCAAACTTCGTCATTCGGTTCAATAGTGCAGTTTTCTCGGATACTCCTAGATGTCGTCGCTGGAACTACGGAGTTTATGCTGCCTGCGATGCTTTCGGCAGGCTGCGCTACAGAAAGAGACCGCCCCATGTGGGATAAAATCCAGTGCAATGAAGTCGATCCACTCGCCTGTAAACAGATGAATAAAAATCATATGCTGAGGCGACCCCTGAAACACACTTTATAGTGTATTAAAAGTTGAAAGGATCCCATATAGCTTGGTCTCTTTCCACGGGGCGGCCTACCGAAAGCGTCGCACAAAGCACAAACTCCCTTGCTCCAGCAATAACCCCCAGGAGTCTCCGAGAAAAATGCACTCGTGAACGAAAGACGTAGCCCAGAATCAAACCCACAACCTTCGTAACGCGAGACAAACGGATTGACCACTTCACCACACTCCCTGAAACACACAAATAATGGATAGATCTCAAATTCCGCGACTACTGCGGACTGAACCTCAGCTGACTGTGCCAGTAAGCAAGAGTGCTAATCGTTACCCTACCTGGACCACATACGATTAATTCTTGTTGTATAACTGATCATATCAGCGTCTGTGACATAGGGGTTAGTGAAACACAGTTTCCCAATTCCCCGACATATCGGGTCCAGGGTTAGAAATCAGCCGAAGGCGATTTGGAAACAACTCGCTTTGCGTTGATTTACATGGTAGGATCGTCGCCATGCAGAAAGCAATAGCAAACTAATGAACGCAAAATTGCCTAGTAAATCACAAACTGCCAATAAATGCCAAGGCTAATGAACAACATGGGTCTGGCAACATATACTCAATGCGCCTTGGCAATAAGTCGTGCAACCTATTGTTTGTATCTTCATTATTCAAATTCACTACGGGAAAACATTGTTTGGATCTTTATTTATTTTCATTTGATTGCAACGATCTAAACCAAAGGACATGCAACTATTCTCTCACAGTTACGAGTATTTTGTCAAGCCCAACGCGGAAGAAGCTGACACAAGGGAGGTAACCGAAGTACAACCACCTGCTGCCGCATCACATACTTCATGAAGGACGTGCCTGTTAAAAGAAGTGTTACATTTTGTTAATTAACCAGTTTTTGTGAATCCCGTGCTGTAAAGCTATTTATGTACATTGTTAATACAGAAAGATACAATACATTAAAAGGTCGCGTATAGTAGCTCACATTCATGCGGGTGGTTCCTTTATTCATTGTCATGAAGTTGTTGTTGTTTTCTCATTGAGTGAGTCAATGGTAAGGAAGGAGAAGTGGAGTTGGCCAGCTACTACTATTACTATTTGCTTCAAAGAGAATCTAAACCCAAGACTACCAGGTCACCAGGCAAGTGTGCTGGCCACGCAGATGCCACCTGAACCATCAAAGTTGTTGTAAAAAAAAAAGGTAAAGGTAGTCCCGTAGCAGATACTGCCATTCAATCAATCATGTGCCATGCCGGAAAGCGTGGGCGGTCATGATTCGCCATTTCACTCGATCACTGCCATTGGAGTGGTAAAATGCCTTCACATATTTTAGGCTATGATATATGAGCTGGGGTGGTCTGTTCCTTTCCTCATCACCTTTCCTTCCAAGATAATTGTCTAGTACCCACTTCAATAAAATTATCTAGTACCCACTTCAATAAAATTGTCTAGTACCCATTTCAATAAAATTGTCTAGCACCCACTTTAAGAGACTGGGTCGACCCCAGAGCCATACTAGCAGGGGGATAAAAAGCAACTATAACATCCTTCTATAGCAGATTTCTGGAATGTGGTCAACCAAAGCTGGCAACAGTTGGAGACGCCAAAGAAATAACTGTCCAGCTACTGTCAACTGCCTGTTATAAAGGCCATTCATTGGAATGTCACGTTTAGTCTCATCAATAATCAATGCAATCAGGAATAGTGACCATCCATCAATACAAACATGAATAGTGACCATCCATCAATACAAACATGAACAGTGACCATCCATCAATACAAACATGAACAGTGACCAACCATCAATACAAACATGAACAGTGACCAACCATCAATACAAACATGAACAGTGACCAACCATCAATACAAACATGAACAGTGACCAACCATCAATACAAACATGAACAGTGACCAACCATCAATACAAACATGAACAGTGACCAACCATCAATACAAACATGAACAGTGACCAACCATCAATACAAACATGAATAGTGACCAACCATCAATACAAACATGAACAGTGACCAACCATCAATACAAACATGAACAGTGACCAACCATCAATACAAACATGAATAGTGACCAACCATCAATACAAACATGAATAGTGACCATCAATACAAACATGAATAGTGACCATCAATACAAACATGAATAGTGACCAACCATCAATACAAACATGAACAGTGACCAACCATCAATACAAACATGAACAGTGACCAACCATCAATACAAACATGAATAGTGACTATCAATACAAACATGAATAGTGACCATCAATACAAACATGAATAGTGACCATCCATCAATACAAACATGAATAGTGACAACACAAAAGAACACACTTGTCAACCTGCTAAAACATAACCGGTACAACAAACCACCATGAATTCTATTGTACAAAGACAACAAAAGAAAACCGTCCACAATTTCTTGTGTTGATCACTATTTATTTCATTGTTATCACTGACTGTCAGCCGGGGATTGTAAATGTCACTTGATCAACAAACCGAAATCACAGAGAAACTTATGACATTTAAAGCAGACATTCATAGGGTTAGAGTGATCTGATGTTTGTCTACGTACAAGGTTAAGACAAATAAAGTCAGGAAAAACTAAACAATCATGATTCCATGCCCTCATCATCATATATTAGATACATGGTGCCCAAGTGGCATTCCATGGGTGACTTGGCCAGTCTCATGACATCGTCACATATTGGATATATGGTGCCCAAGTGGCACTCCATGGGTGACTTGGCCAGTCTCATGACATCGTCACATATTGGATATATGGTGCTCACATGGCACTCCATGGGTGACTTGGCCAGTCTCATGACATCGTCACATATTGGATATATGGTGCCCAAGTGGCACTCCATGGGTGACTTGGCCAGTCTCATGACATCGTCACATATTGGATATATGGTGCTCACATGGCACTCCATGGGTGACTTGGCCAGTACTATGCTGGCCGCCTCACCTTCCAGAAGTTTCTGATACATTCAATGAGGCTGGGCTGACTCCAGATTTATGTGGCTATATAAACAATCCCACCGCAGGACCGCAGGGTCAGCACCCACTTAAGGACCCCTGGGTTAGTAGCCACCTCAGGGCTTAAATGCCAGCACCCACCTCAGGACCCCTGGGCCAGCAACCACCTCAGGACCCCAGAATCAGCACCCACCTCAGGACTCCAGGGTCAGCACCAACCTCAGGACCCCAGGGTCAGCACCCACCTCAGGACCCCAGGGTCTGCACTCACTTCAGGACCCCAGGGTCAGAACCCACTTCAGGATCCCAGGGTCAGCATCCACCTTAAGACCCCTGGGCCAGCACCCACCTCAGGACCACCGGGCCCACGCCCATGAAGACCCCTGGCTAGCACCCACCTCAGAACTCCAGGGTCAGCATCCACCCCAGGACCACACCCACGAGGACTTCAGGCTAGCACCCACCTCAGGACTCCAGAGTCAGCACCCAACTCAGGACCCCTGGGCTGGCAGACAAATGGACTGATGACTATGTTACCTCATCTCTGCATCTTCCATTTAACGAAATACATTTCAAAACTTTCAGGATTTAAAAATAAGCAACCTACTCATACAACCAGTCGTAACAAATATGAAGGCAAAACAAAATAACAATTACAGCCTTTCCCGTACAAGGGACAGGTGTAACAAATGCATAAATAAACATCCCATAATCTGTGGCCAGATATTAATCCGATCACTCCAAGCACCTATAACAGTATATGATATGCTCAAGCCATTCAGAAACAGTATGCCAGTTAGGATAAAACTTATTGCAGAAAAAACATACATGGGGGAAACAAGATGCTAAAAATAGACCCCCCAAAAATGTACACACAGATTAATTGCCTTGACCAGGGCCAGCCTGATTTGTTCACAACAAAAATAATTTCACATGAAAATAACATTTCATTTGTTAGATGAAGCCTGGGCCGCTGATTTGTAGACAGTTCAACACTGAATGCGGTTGTTGCTTCCACAAGAATCTTAACAAAACATCAACAGCTGTTATTATCATCATCATCATCATTTCACAGAAAAAAATCATATACTAACAAGATAATCATCTGAGACTAGTAGTCTGTACAAACAGAATACTTCACATTTTCACCACAAGTGTAAACTTGTACTATATCCACAGTGAATGGGGTTGGCTTTGCTACCAGTACGAGGCTTTACAGAAAATCAAAATCTTAGCTTTGTTGTCAATAAAACACCCACCTTTGCTGTCAACAAAATATCTTTGTTGTCAATAAAAATCCCACTCTGCTGTCAACAGCAACATTAGATTTTAAAAATTCCTCTTTGCAGTCAAAATAAACCTCATTCTGCTCTCAATAACAACCTTAGCTTTGTGGTTTAAAAAAACCCAAAAAAACTCATCTTTGTTGTCAATAAAAATGTTCATTTTTACTGTTAATAACACTCTTAGTTTTGCTGTCATATATGCCTTTGTAGTGAATATACACCTCACTTTACTGTCAATAAAAACTTAAGATTTACTGTCAATACAAAAAAAAATAAACTCATCTTTGCAGTCAATAAAATTTCAACTCTGCTGTTAATAAAAATCTTCTTAAGTTTCTCATTAATAAACACATTACTTCTGAAATCAACAGATGTAAATAACAATAATATCTTTGGAGTTAACAAATGTCAATAAAAACCGGACCCCAAATGTCAATAAAGACCTTACTTTTGAAGTCAGCAATTTTAACAAAAACATGACCTCTACATTCAGTAAATGTCAATAAAAATCTGACCCCTGATGTCAACAAATGTTCCCCCTAAAATCTTATCAGCACCGATGTCAACAGAAACCTTATCTTTACTATCAATAACAATCTGTCAAGACATGAGTGTAAATAATCTTTACTTTAGTATTTTGTGTCCACAAATAAATGCCTTAAAAGTCGAGAGGATCGACTTCATTGCACCGGGTTTTATCCCACAAGGCTCGGTCTCTTTCCGCAGGTTGACCTGCCGAAAGCGTAAAGCATGACATCCATAGCTCCAGCAACGCCCCCCCCCCCCCCCCCCCCCCCCCCCCCCCCCCCCCCTCCAGGAGTCTCCAAGAAAAATGCACTCGTAAACTGAAAGACATAGCCCAAAATCAACCCACAACCTTTGCAGCACGAGGCAGACAACTTGACTACTTCGCCACAGGGACTCCCTACTAATAGTAATTTGTGTCAATACATAAAAACAACAATCACATCTGACATAAACACAAAGTTTCCATGCCATTCACACAAATCAACCCACAGCTCACATCAACAATATTCAACCTTTGATTATCAGTATCAACAAGGACAAGAATCTGATCTAAAAAATGTGTGGCCAGTCTTGTACACCCCCCTGGTTTCGAAGCTTGGAGAGGGGAAAAATAGCTCATCAACACAGTCCCCACAAAGATGGAACATGGTCAGGAAAAAAGTCTCCACATGAACTACACTCCAATAGACGCCATGGGTACCTGTGTCTACCATAGGCCTACCTTACCTTTATGTTATGTCAAAGATGCTACCTGATTGACTTAATCATAAAATTCAGCCAAACCCATGCATAATTATGGTGTGAATAAGTTAAGCATGCACACAAAGCCCAGCTCATGTTCAATTCGCCATTCAAGACATCAGACATAGCATCTACAAATCTACAATCAACATACAGTTTAGCCACACAGTCTGGTTGAATAATAATCATGCAAATGAACCACAACCATGTTTGTGTAATGTCTCTGGCCTGGTTGCTTCTATAGAAAATATACAATGATCTAAACTTTGGCAAAGATAACATGAAAACATTCTAATTTACAATAATGCAGCAAACATCAGAGCAAGCATTCAGACTTCATTTCTCTGTAGAGGTGAATCTATAACATCTAGATGTGCACCTAACTCATGGGTCAGTCTGTCCAACTCAAGCATGCATTTGTGTACAGTTGACATCCTCTTGACAGATTCCATTCAAGGTCAAGGTGTCTATCCACCAAGGGTAGACTTTTTTTTTTTGGTCTAAGAATTTACCAGGGTGGTGCCTCACAAAGGGTAAACTGTAACAGTAAAGGGAGCTTAGGAGTAAAGAGTTAATGGATGCTGCGCATTCATTAACTAATGATTTCCCACTAGAAGAGAAATGTGATTACTTCTTACTTTTTCCTTACTTTCTATTTTTTTCTAGGTGCGCACCTACCCAACCTAACCGACTTAACTAAACTTTTCTGTCTATCCTGGAATAGCGAGAATGTGAATAAGGGAGAAAAAGATAAGGGAAATATCTTCAATTTTTGTCAATCATAATTTAGATGGACACTTTAAAAGCGGTTGGCTTATAGAGAGTTTTTTAAAGAGTTTTTGTGGAGAACTTTATAACGAATTTTGTAGAGAGTTTTTGCATTGTTGATGTTGTATGAATTATGTCTCTGCTTGGCATTTTGGATATGATGAAATAGGAGGGTGAGATTTTGACTTAGGGAAATATATGGGATTGTTGGGCAGGTATGATATAGAATCGTAGAGTAAAGGGGTTAAGAGTTGGGGGTTGAGACTTTTTCAGGGAAAAGTCTCCTTGAAGAAGGGGAGGTATGTAACAGTAAAGGGAGCTTAGGAGTAAAGAGTTAATGGATGCTGCGCATTCATTAACTAGTGGGAAATCATTAGTTAGTGAACGTGTATGCACGAATGGGTAGACGTATCCAGGAGTTGCACACACGTCACTGGGGAGACTTGGGGACTTGGGATTCAACTAGGAAAGATGTCGGTGTTTACCATCATCAGTCAGAAGATGTATGATTAAAAACGAATAAACGAATGTTTCTATAACAGACGAGACTTGTCCACTATATCGACACGAGCCTTCCACACACAGCCTTATCATGTCATCACCACACTGTTATAAAACCCCTAGGCAGAATGACAGATTGAATAATAGCGCTCACTCTTAAACTACTGATACGATGATGGCAGGGAAGTGGAATCGTTTTCTACACCGGTCAATTGGAATTAAATATTGACTTCTCATTCAGAAAGCAATGGCAAACTACTGAATGTAAAATTGCCCAATAAATCAACCTGTGGTTAGGGTTTTTCTTCCATCCAGAATATTTTGTTAGACGTAACTGTGCTGTGCCTAATTACAGCAGAGCTGCGATATTTTAACCTTTCGGCCGACACATCCAACTTTTTCTGTGTTTCGTAGTACGTTCGACTCTTACTGTTGTGGTGTTATTTCCATCCCAGCTGACCTAGTTAGAACAGCCAAAGACATCCATCCTGGTCAGCCCTCAAGGGAAGGCAGGTGCAGACCATGGGAATTCCCCGCCATCCATGGAGGCTTCCATAATTGCAGAACCGACACATAGTCCTGCATAATGGCTGCTTAGCCTCACTTTCGTATATTGGGCCTTCTGTTCACCACAGGCTGTTCCTCTGGAAACCCAAAGAATGCTGTCTGCAGATGACATCCATACAGTGAGCTTTCGATTAGGATTTTCCACGTAATGAATTTGCTATCCTAGCAATATTCCATTTTGTGCCGCTGCAATACTTTTTCCACGGATTGGGGTTGATCTCAACACAATGCAAAGGACATGCACAATGTTGGTGACCTTACAGCCTTCTTGTTACGATTTCCAGCTGTCAATGAATATTCATGCAGACAACTTGCACAGGGAGAGACCTCTAGGTTTTCCGCCCTTATCTCAAAAGGCTACGTATTCAATCTCATTACCAAGAGATCCAGAGTTCAGAGAGGAAGCTCTGATGTATATGTGAGTATAATTAAACAAAACCACAATGGCGCTGATAAAACTCTTACCCCACGTGGTGATTTGAACCTGGCAATTGCTGGGCCTGAGGTGAACACTACAACCTCTCAGCCAGGCCACACCCACATTCCTTATGATCACATGAAACAGGCTCACATGAAATCAGGGAGTTCACATGAAATAAACCAGGCTCACATTCATAAATTCAATGACAGCGCTTGAACAATTCTCGGTCACAGTTTATATATATATATAAATATATATATCTTACAAATGCACATCAATGGAATTCTGTGATGAACTGCAAATCTGCAAAAACTAACCAAGGAAATCAAACCCTGAAGCCTGAGCTAACAAACAGTTTACAGTAACTCTATGGACATTTTAATAGTCCGCAATGAGAAAGCTATGTTAACATCATCATCATCCTGTGGCATGTCCTATGTAGAGCTAACAACAGTCTTTCAAAATGTCTCTCTATCAGAAGCCAGAAGTCTTGCCTAAGTAATCAGCTGTCATGCAATATTATCCAGAACATGATCATTCTGAACACACTAACAGCAACAATCACAGTATGGTAGGGACAGGACGTACCCTCAACAGTGTGGTTAGTTAGTTGCATATCCTTTACAGTACATAGCAACCAACTCCAGCGTTTGACAAGTTTACGTTCAGTAGTTTGCCATTGCTTTCTGAACAACCGGCACTCATAGCATTGTATGGAAACCAACATGAGGTGGTCGGCTTCCAAACTGCTATTTGATGTATTTCAAACACAGCATGCGGGATTCTGAATTGCGTCCGTAACCACTTCGCCACAGTAGTACAGAAAATATTTTATTCTTTTTTTTTTTTTTAAATTGGCAGGCCCAGTTCTTTCTAGTGTGACCTCTGAGGGATGACAATCCCAGGCCTTACCAGAGACTAGAAACTAGGTCCCAAGATGTGTATGACCTGCATTTAAGTTGGTTGCAGTGCAACTGTTTACAGTAATCCAGTGAAATCCGCATCTTTCTGCAGCCATATTCAGTTTCAGTGCAGCTTTATTTTAGAAACAGGTTTGTTTTCTCATTTTAATACGTTCCATAAACATTCTACTGCTGGTTAGTTGCATACCCTTTACAGGACGTAGCAGTCAACCCCAGCATGTTTTGTTGTTGTAAGTTTATATCCAGTAGTTTGCTACTGTGGGTAGGTTTTCTAATTTAACAATGTTCCCTGGACAAGGGATTACATCATCACCATTTTTTCCCCTATGCCAGTACTATGGGTAGTCATGGTTCCCCACTTCATACAATCACCATGGAGTCTTGCATCAGGTCTCTGTTTTTTGTCCAGATTATGCTGTGTGGCTGAGCCATCCAGGAACGTATCTATGGCCTGATAAAATACTGACTCTGTGGCAAAGGGGTTACGGACACAATTCGTGATCCCGCAATCAAAACACAGCTGCAATAGATTTGGCAGCAGACTGCCTTGTGCTGGTTTTCTATAAAATGGTATGAGTGCTGGTCGCTCAGAAAGCAATGGCAACTTATTAAACGTATACTTGCCAAGAAATCACCAACAGTCAACATATGCTGGGGTTGACTGTGACTGATAAAATACCTCCATAGGGCAAATTACAATTCCCGCAGGACAAACACAATAGAGTATAGCTATTTCTTTTTCTAAACACAAAGGCAATATTTTGTTCAAATTAATCAAAAGGGTCCTTTACTTTTCTAATTTACTTGTTCTACCCTTCTGGGTTACAACTACATATTTAACGTCTGCTATTATTTCAGGCACAGGATCTCAAAATGTGTTTATTCATTGCTGTCTCTCGAGCAAATATGGTACTCATATTGTGCTCTGCACCTTCTTCATGGAGGTATACTATGTTATACTTCTGCAATTCCATATTGCATAACCTTGCTGCTTCATGAAGAAACCAAAACACAAGCTAATTTCAAGCAAATGAAAAGAACAACATGTGGAAAATGCAACAAGTTTCTGTAATGTATTTATCACATGTACAAAGATCAATAAAATAAACAAGATTCACAACTACTGTTTTGGCACACAGAGGTATAAACATCTTTCTAAACTCACTGTCACCTAGCCTTCATGACACACACCCCGCCCTCTCCACCACACCAAATCCTCTCACACTCCAACACACCCTGTCCTGCTCCAACCACACACCCCCTCTCTGCCATGCCCCAACCTCTCCCGCTGCCACTGTGGCATGCATGTATCTCTATACTACTAGTCTAACTGGCTCTGTAGTGACTGGCGCAATTCATAATCCTGCATACCGCGTTCAAAACACAGCTGTGAGCAATTGGACAACAGACCGCCTTGCATAGGTTTTCATGCAATGGTATGAGTGCCGGTCATTCAGAAAGCAATGGCAAACTACTGAAGTAAACTTGCCGAGAAATCACAAACAGCCAAAAAAATCTGAGGTTGACTGCGACATCCTGTAAAGGATTTGCTGATGATCTACAACATTATCTCAACTGTCACTGTATGGACTTCTGGCAGAAACTTAAGAAAATGGTTGCATCAGAACTTGGTGGATAGAGAAAACAAAGCTTGTCAAAATAATGCCATATAACTCGCATTATGATCTATGGTGATGACAACAGGCTCAAGATGACTGCTGCTTTTGTTAAATACATTCAGGTAGCAGTGTGAGAGTGTACAAAGAAGAAGAACTTGATGAATACATGTTGAGGCTGCTATACACAAACTGAGTTAGGCTGCACTGCTTTGAGTCAAACTAAGGTGGACTACTATACATGATGGCTATTGACTGTTTTACTAATCAATAACTTCATCAGCAATCACTTTGGGCTGATGGAGTGCAATTAGGAGGGTACAAGTCTTATCCTAGTGCGAGGAAATGCAACCTAAAGACTAAATGTCATGCAGGGCAGACCAGGCCCTATGCCTTGTTCGGCAACTGGTCTAGGATCGAAGTTCCAACAGGTGGATAGTAAGAGCATTTTTGCTGATCTGGCCACTTCAGTTTGCCTTGATCTAGATGAATGGAGATGTTTCCTCTGGAGTAAACTAGGCAGGCTGAGAGAGGGATCATACTGCATGGGCAACACACAGTCTCTACAATTCATCCATGCAATGGACAGGTATAACATTTGCTACAGTCATGATTGAGGTTATAATACCTTGATAAAAGCACAATGTAAACTATCCTCTGTCAAGGCAGCCATGTGCCAGTGAGTGAGTGAGTGAGCTTCATCATCATGCGGCAGGGTTTTGCAAAATGTCACTCTCACCACAATCTGTCGGAAAGATTCATGATGCTTCGCTAGCTCGCTTGCTTCATTTTCATGCTCAGGGTATCTTTAACTTCCTGTGTAGGACAATAGTAACAAATAATAATGACAATATCATCATCCCTTTAGCTGTGAGAATGACATTCTAGACAACTCCTGCCTCTTCGACAAAGACACAGATCCTCAACTGTGGCAATGATGAGTAGAATGCATTGTTGTTGGTTCAGCATGGTGGGAGCAGTTTGTGTCACCTACCAGCTCCTATTGGACACTCCAGCAGTAGGTGTTCAATTATTCCAATCACAAGTCTGTTGATATAATTGACCTATTCTATTTAGTTAGTTATTTAGTTGACAGATCATCCACATTGTACATCAAACCATTCAGTCAATAAGTGCAAAGATCTCTTCCTCAGTAAATCCCACAGCGTGAAGTGGCTAACGACACCAGTTATGTGTTGGTTTATTAATCTTCTTTGGCTTGATACATAGTGTTCTTGTTTGGCCACACCTCTTTTAACTTGCTGTTCTCGCAGTCTAACCATGGATGTAGATTCAGTCATCACTTGGTTCTCGCAAATGACTAACTTCTCATAGAGCATTCAGTATATCAGCCTGGTCTATGGCTTGTCCACCCTCCACAGTAGCCTTACATACAAGTCTGTCAGCCCGCTCATTTCCTTGTATATATGCATGCCTGGGCTTGAAACTAATCTCTGCCAGACGTGACAGCTCCAGAGACAACAATCAGTCTTTGGATCCAACCCATCGCTATGTTCCTGAATATACTAACTGAGTCACTAAAGAAGCACGCCTGAGTGAAGGTCTGTGTCTGAAGCCATGTAATGCTTTACTTACAGCCATGACTTCCATAGTCACACTATTTGTGGTCAAGGCAAAAGCACGAGAATCTTCCTTCACAATTCTCCTTCCAACCTGAGCCATGAAGGCCATGAACTTCTCACTCATCAAATGACTGACCCACTCTGTGTCAATGACAACATCACCCTCTAAAATATTATTTAAGATCAAAGCCTGTACTTCCGCCTCTACAGCAGCTGGATTTTCTTGTCTGCATTTTCTATCTAGTTGGTTGCAAACTGAAAAGGATGTACAGAACTCTGCTGGCACTTGTACCCACTCCTCACCAGGTTCTAAGTCCTCAAGTGAACACACCTGTTGAAGAATGTCTTCGGCTTGACCCATCCACAACTTTCCTTTTTTAACCTGTTGCCCTTTACTTTCTTAATTTCACTATGTAGGATGTTGTGTGTTTGTGTTGACTCTGAGGTAGGCACGTGCCTAGGATCGCCATTGCATTTTCAATAACAGAAAGGACCAGACCATTGTATAGAAGACAAAGATGACATTGCTTAGGTGTTAATCTATTTAGATGTTTGGTAAGAAATGAAGATATCAACCACATGAACAAACAAATCTTTATTTTCAAAGGGTGAAGACCTGGATACACAGACCTAACATTCTGCCCTGTGAAATATAGAAGTCAATTAAAACTATTCTGCATACCTACATCAACAATACCAACAGCACAATCAACATAAAGATAGCAAGGGGGATTCACCTTCTTCCTATAGTACCTGCCACGTGCCATTGGCGGTCATGTTTGTTTACAGCCTCATCTTGAGTATTGTTAATCATTTCTGAAACATATGACACAAAGTTAAGCTCCCTAGCATTTTCTCCCTGTCTCTTCTCCTCCAATCTTTTGGTGTCACACAGATTCCAGCTTTCCCATTCTCACGTGTCCAAAGAGGCCATCAGCAAGAGAGCAACTAAGGATAAAATGGACCATCTAGAACCAAATGTACTGCACAAAACAACTCAAACACTGCAGTGAAAATACAAGTGAAACAGAATATTTGAAGATTGTTTTCTAGCTATAATACATAGAGGTTGAGACGATATTAAGAATATTAGGGAAACATAGAAACAGACTGTGTAAAAATAATCCCATATGTTCGAGTTTGTCCCTGTCTACAACAACAACTGAAGACCAACAAGAAAACAGCAACTTCAACAAAGAAAGAGAATCACAGAAGTGGGCAAGTCATACATTAAAATATGATTCAGAAGGCTTCAAGAAATTCATTCACAAATTGCAGACTATTTCAGCTAAGGTAACCTCATGGCACTTACTATTGCTGGGCTGTGATGTCACAGAACTTCACAAATACTAGGTCTTGGCATTAATAAGTAGGGTGATGAGCTCCTTTTCTTTTTCAAAGAGACCTTTACTAATTATTTTAGGAGGCTAATCAACCCCCAGAACTACACCGAACTGGAAAAACACCCCTCTTAGACCTCTACCACTGTAACTGATCTGTCAATTTGAAATAAATAAATTTTGTTGCGTATCCCTTACGGGACGTTGCAGTCAACACCAGCATTTTTCAGCTGCTGTTGATGTACTAGGCAAGTAGTTACGTTCAGTAGTTTGCCATTGCTTTCTGAACGACCGGCTCCCATACCAGCACGTTATAACACAACGCGACACAGTCTGCTGCACAAATAGGTCGCAGCTGAGCTTCAAACCCCTGGTACCCGGCTCACGAACCGCGTTCGCAAGCCTTTAGCCACGGAGCCTGGTCAATTGGAAGACCAGACAAAAAACCCAGAAAGCAATCTACCGCTCCAATAATTCAACCAGCATTTGGAAAAAAATGGAAGACCCACACAACTACTATACAACAACAAATTAAAAACAGCATTTATGACCAACAATGTGCTATTGATTTGAAGTTAATCATTATTTGTGTAAAACTTTAGTAATCCGATATTTAAAAAAACAAAAATAGGGATATGAACATTTTAACAATCTGTTAACAAAAACAAGACACAAGGGTATTACTGATAAAACTAAAACATCAGTAAATAAATAAACTGATTAACATACATTGCTGGCAACCTTGAAAAACAGATAAAATAAATATTTTAACAATAAGACACTTGAAGCTTGTTACTAATACTGGAAAAAAAAATCAGTTAATAAAATAAGAAACATGGACGTTGATGACACAAAATCTTAGTAAATAAATAGACTTGGTAACAAATATTACGTAACTGCGAAACAACAATAAAATAAATATGCAAAAACACAAAGCAGACATTACTGAGAACACTGGAACCTGCTAGGAGTCTATGATCTGCTAACACCATCTCATTGTGTAGGCCTGAACACATGGAGAAATAGATCTAGTCTTTCCTTCTCTTAGCGGACAAAGAATGATGGCGTGGAACCCTCATTCCACCACACTCATGACATAATCACCTTGGTCTCCTAGCCACTACAATAACATGGTCTCCTAGCCACTACAATAACATGGTCTCCTAGCCACTACACCAACATGGTCTCCTAGCCACTATACCAACATGGTCTCCTAGCCACTACACCGACATGGTCTCCTAGCCACTACACCGACACGGTCTCCTAGCCACTACACCAACATGGTCTCCTAGCCACTACACCAACATGGTCTCCTAGCCACTACACCAACATGGTTTCCTAGCCACTACAATAACATGGTCTCCTAGCCACTACAATAACATGGTCTCCTAGCCACTACAATAACATGGTCTCCTAGCATCTACACCAACATGGTCTCCTAGCCACTATAATAACATGGTCTCCTAGCCACTACAATAACATTGTCTCCTAGCTACTACACCAACATGGTCTCCTAGCCACGACACCAACATGGTCTCCTAGCTACTACACCAACATGGTCTCCTAGCTACTACACCAACATGGTCTCCTAGCATCTACACCAACATGGTCTCCTAGCCACTACACCAACATGGTCTCCTAGCATCTACACCAACATGGTCTCCTAGCCACTACACCAACATGGTCTCCTAGCCACTACAATAACATGGTCTCCTAGCATCTACACCAACATGGTTTCCTAGCATCTACACCAACATGGTCTCCTAGCATCTATACCAACATGGTCTCCTAGCATCTACACCAACATGGTCTCCTAGCATCTACACCAACATGGTCTCCTAGCCACTACACCAACATGGTCTCCTAGCATCTACACCAACATGGTCTCCTAGCCACTACACCAACATGGTCTCCTAGCCACTACACCAACATGGTCTCCTAGCATCTACACCAACATGGTCTCCTAGCCACTACACCAACATGGTCTCCTAGCATCTACACCAACATGGTCTCCTACCCACTACACCAACATGGTCTCCTAGCATCTACACCAACATGGTCTCCTAGCATCTACACCAACATGGTCTCCTACCCACTACACCAACATGGTCTCCTAGCATCTACACCAACATGGTCTCCTAGCCACTACACCAACATGGTCTCCTAGCCACTACACCAACATGGTCTCCTAGCCACTACACCAACATGGTCTCCTAGCCACTACACCAACATGGTCTCGTAGCATCTACACCAACATGGTCTCCTAGCGACTACACTAATGCTGAAACACCAGTCAATATCATATGTACTAGGAAACAACACAGACATTGATAACACAGAAGCACCAGTAAATTAACTAGCAAGTTATACAAACATTATCAATGACACTAACATCCCAGAAAATAAATCAGAAGGAATAGTCATTATGGACAACACTGTAACACCAGTAAATATACATACTAAGAAAACAGTAGATAGTACTGATAACATTGCAGCAGAATTAAATAAATAAATTACAAAATTATACAGAAATTACTGATAATACAAAGATACATCAGTAATAAAAAATAAACTAAGATGTATTGCAGACACTATCTATAAAACTGAAAATATGAGTACATAAATAAACTCAGAAACTTCACATCCTGACAGCACAACCTGCTTTGGGAAAAACAAACATGTATAACACCAACATTGCATAGTCCATTGATGTCTGTCCACAGCTTTCTGTCTCCCATACTGCCAGCCATTTCTGACACTGATGTTCCTCCATGCCATGATGTCAAACTGTCCAGCATCTTCTCTCTTGGTCTCTCCCTGCCCTCCTCCCCTCCAGCTTTCCAACTGTGATGATATACTCTGGTTTCCTTTTCCCATGACATGCCCATAGAATGTGGGCTCTCTTCTTCTGATGCAAGTGGCCAGTTTTCTTTCTGAATAAACTTCTTTCAAGATATCTTTATTGCTCTTTCTATCCGTTCAGATAGGAAGAGGAAGGTCAAAGAGAAGATGGGTGCAGGAAGTGGCAGATGATCTCCAGATGGGTGTATTGGATGCGGACATCTTGCGCATGATCGAGAGGTTTTCCGGAAGGTTGTTAAAGAAGCGAGGTTCTGCAAAGGATATGCTACTGAATGAATGAATGAATGAATCCGTTCAGAGTGTTCTCTTCATTCTTGAATAAACCCACATCTCCGCAGCTCCCATATAATTCCTCACTTGTCTGCTAACTGTCCATGAATTGCTTCCATAAATCAGGATTGGTTTAATATAGCTCTTAAAAACTCCCGACCTTAATTGACAAAATTAAATTGCAGCAAAATAGTAAACAAATAAAAAAGGAAACAATAAAGACATTATGGATAACATCAACATCAGCATTACAAAATATACTACTACAGAAACCTTTCAGACTACAGGGCACAACCAAATGTATGAGCTGTTTTCTGATCAATTGTGATCACACACACAAGACAGATATTACTTCGTAATGTAATCAAGTTTAACAAGAGAATGATATTACTTCCCAATATAATCCAATTTAACAAGCGAGAGAAGTTACTTCACAATGTAATCTAATTTAACAAGAGAGCATTATCTTGATAAGGGTCTGTCTACTTCAGACACAGACATCACCTAACATGCAACACACAGAGGTTAACAAAGGACCTGATTGTCTCAATGTGGATAACAAATGTATGTGATTCACACATTTTTAAAATGCAGCTCAGGAACTGCTGAAAACAACCTGTAAGGTAATACACATTTTTTAAATGCAGCTCAGGAACTGCTTAAAACAACCTGTAAGGTAATGTGTGGCTCACAATTTTGACATCAGTTGTGTTTTATTTTTATTTTTTTGCGAGGGGAAAAAATAGTATAGTTTTTGGTAACCGCCATAGGTATGTGATGAAACTTGTGCAGCCTGTATGCCAGACAGTGTTATGTTTTGTCCCTCGTAATGTATGTAGCCAGGAGTTAATGCTAGTGATCTTAACCTGAATAATTGTAACATGCATGTGTGCAGTAGGTGCACTAGCAAAGTTGATAGGAAACTGCACTGATGTCATGGGCAAGGCCGAACCAGGATTCTCAAACGTGAGTTAAATTTCCTGCTACTTTAACCAACACTTAAATAGATTTTCTAACAGCTCAAACTCTTCCTAGTGGCTTAAGGTTAATAAATTAACTGTCAAGTTTGAAATGTCAATGCTCTCCCTGAAATATAAGCATAAAAATGTTGCATTCAACTCATATACTAAGCAATGACACAGCTGACAGCAGACGCATGCATGAGCACATGCAACAGCACTAATAGTGGCAGCCATTTATGTAACATCAGGCACAATTTTGAATAACAAGAAAAATTGTAAAAACAGATTTCTGTTAAAACTCATTAACTACCGGATTACATACATACCATGGCATTATTCATTTATATTTTTCAGCTGAAGGTTTTCATTTTAGTCACATATAAAATATTATATGACAATTTATTGTATTTATTTATTTTGGCCAACAGCAGCTTGCTCATTGTCATCACATAAATCTGCTGTGGTATTTCCAAAGCTTGTATGAGTTAAAGTGTATTTATAATTCTGTATCCAAACACACACATTTTTGCACTGTCAGTGGCTCACAGTAGTTAATGAGTTAAGCTGGTAAGGCACATAGATACACCTAGGCAAACAGTGATCTAGGGTGTACAATTACTCACCACAGAAAGCAAAGCTCACCAAAACAACATGCTGTCTGCCTACTGATTTGTCTTATGTTTTCACTCAATATGTACCAAGCAGGTTCTGATTTGTCTTATGTTTTCACTCAATATGTACCAAGCAGGTTCTGACATGTCTACCAGATGTTCCTTGCATGATACACTTTTCTTAACTCTTTTAGTCCCATCCAGCTGTATAGTGAACCTACTCTATTCCATGGTTACTTCAACTCCTTTCAAATGTCTAATAGTCTTATTATTGTATCCCCTTCAAAGCCAAAGGCATTACTTTAAACAGCAGTATACTTGGATAGGAAGTTTCAGCCCGAAACTATCTTGGCCAGAAAAGATGGCAATGGAAGAAACATATTTCCAAGCAAACATCCTTTTTCGTTCAACACCTTGCATGCATCGTTCCTGTGGCAACATACGGATGTTAGTCATGAACAATTTCACAACCACGAAAGACGAAAATAGGGGCTGTTGACCTTAAATGTTACCGAAAGGTTCTTAGAATACCATGGAGCAAGAAGAAGAACAATACTGACACTGCAAGATCTGAACATGGAAGTCAACTGGCTTATAAGCAGTATGGCGTCTTGGGAACTAAAATACTTTCACCATATTAAACAACAGTCACAATGTTTTGGTCACATTATGAGAAGAAATAAATTGGAGAACTTGGTGACAACTGGCAAGATTGAGGGGAAGAGAACAAGGGGAAGGCAGAGAAGTAAATACCTGGATGGCTTGGCCACGTGGCATGGTCGTGACAAGAATACAGAGCTGATCCACAACTCTGATGGTCAAGTGAGATGGTAAAACATGACCGCCCATGCTTATTGGCACGGCACATGATGATGATATTAAACAACAGTGGCTTGAAAAGAACAGTGACGGAAGGCATGGTTCCTGGGAGAAGAGGCAGGCATCAAGTAGATGAAGATAGACACAGAGCATTGCAGACACCTTGGGCATGGGGGTGCATGAGTCAACTAGCACGAAGATGGACACAGGCATTGCAGACACCTTAGACACGAGGGTGCATGAGGCAGGAGAACCAGCAAGGGATGGAGTAACTTTTTTGGCGGGCCGTGACGAAACTATGTTCTGCTATATGATGATGATGATCTTAAATTAAGCACACCAAAATTGTTTTAACGCGGTCAGCAACAGACACTAGAGAAAGATCAGTCATTCATTGGAAATGAGGACAGCAGGTCAGATAATCATGGACTCAACAAATGATGAGACAGAGCGTATTAGTGACCACACCTCTCACCCACTGCCAACTGGCAGATACCAATTTGGGGGAAGCACCATACATCCACTATGCCTCATGGCATGACAAAAGTCTAGAACCTTATTTTTTTTTTAAAACTAAATGTGATATATTACTTCACAATGTAATCCAATTTTAAAAAGAGAGACATATTACTTTACAATTAATCAAATTTAAAGATATATATACTTCACGTCATCCAGCTTAACAAGAGAGATTCATTACTTCACAATGTAATCCTACTTAACAAGACAGATACATTACTTCGCAATGTAATCCTATTTAAAAAAGAGAGATGCATTACTTTGCAATGTAATCCTACATAACAAGAAGGATACATTACTTTGCAAGGTAATCCTATGTAACACGAGGGATACATTACTTCAAAATGTCATCCAATGTAACAAGAGAGCTTTACACTACCTTGATAAAAGCCTATCTGCTTCACACACAGACATCACCTGACATGCAACACACAGAGGTAAACAAAGGACCTGACTTCTTAGTGTGGTCAGCAACAAACACTAGAGAAAGATCAGCCATTCACTGGAAATGGAGAGAACATGTCAGATAATCATGGAATCAATAAATTATGAAACAGAGAACATATTTAGAACACAAACTTTCTGGACAGAATTTGATGGAAAGTCACCAAATATAAGGTCATAGATCACAGAGATTTTCAAATATAAGCTAGGACAGCTGGATGGTCAGTGACAGTTGGGTATGCACGAACAATGATTTATTACTGCCTTGTTTGTGAACCTGACAAACATAATAATAATAATTTCCTCAACAAGCAGTTAACATCTATTTATTATACTCTTGACTACTTAAGCCGATATTTCTCCTATACATATATTATAGAATGTTTGTCAGAGTGTTGTATTTAATTCATTATTCATATGTAAATAGTGATTTCATCTGCGTCTTTAACCGCAGAGATAAAGTATGGCACACACGCCACACACAAGATTTTATATGGCCCAATTTACATTATATATATAATTTCTTGTTTTACTTCATCTTTTTGTAAACTAAACACAAAAATGCATGAGTGACACGTTTGTGCACACTCATGCTTATTTATATATTTCAACGTCAATAAGACATTTCACACCCAGAACAAAACATGTGCTGTTAAAGTACTACTCTCTCACAACCAAGGCGACTGTTTTTTACGTGATGCATAGAATGCCCTTTGGTCTTTGACAAGTGGCAATGTTGATTCCACACAGTATAAGTAGCTTAGAAAACACTTAGCCAAACAACAGAAAAATAAATAGCAATTGCCAAAGTCCTAGTAAACTGTGACATCTGAGAAAGGTTGCACTCTCTCTCCAACAACTTATCTTGACCATTCACATCCAATATACAGTCAAGCATGGAACACCAATGAGCCTGATCAACTGCCTGTGTTGCTGAACAACAGTGAGATATCTGGTTTCAATTCACAAGGAAGACCTAGATGCATATCAATTGTTAACAATGGTATATTCTACATTGACAAGGTACCTTGATGTCCACAGGGACTCATATGTCACTCAAGAAAACACACAAATCCCTCTTACAATGTTTAACGACAGATAACTTGGGTAGTTGCATTCCATCTGCCAGGTGATAGACAAGGCCACCAGAATCAGTTATCAGTTGGGGTATCTTCATTGCACTCCGGACAGGTCCATATGTGCTCAGATCCTCCCCCCAGGATATGCATCAGCGTTTGGTGGCTAATAGTGCCAGTTCTGTGTTGGTTGACGAGGCACCTCGTTTTCCCGATGTACCTCTCGTGTCTGACCGTGCCAACTCTTACTGCCAAGTCTTTCATCCTGGACAGCGATGTGGATTCACTTACGTCAAAGTCCTCTGTTCTCGACATATCTTTAAGGACGTTGATAACATCGGCACGATCCATGGGCTGGCCATCTGCAGGGGGTGCAGAGCCAGCCAGTTTATCAGTTCATTCATTTCCCTCGACTCCCGCATGTCCTGGGATGAAGATGAAGGTGACTTTATGGACAACAGACTTCCGCAGCGACTCAATTCACTGTCTACGTACAGATCCAGCTTCGACCTTCCTAATCATGCTCATTGAATCACTTAGTACACACACGTTGGTATAATGCTGTGCTTCTAGCCATATGAGAGCCTGTGTTACTGCCATCACCTCCATCATCATGCTGCTCGTGGTCATTAGGCACCACTGGATTCTTGAACAGTTCGGCCCGCTGAACGGGCTGTAAATGCTCAAGCACTTCTCAGCCATCAGAAGTGTTTGCATATTGGGATTGCCCTGTTTCAAATGAAAGTTAGTCTATCCCTCAAAAACAAAACATGTTTACATACTGGCATTATCCTGACATACTGGCATTATCCTGACATATTGGGGTTATCCTGACATATTAGGGTTACCCTGACATATTGGGGTTCCTTGACACTGGGGTTATCCTAACATATTGGGATTACACTGACATACTGGGATTTCCATGTTTCACATGAAAGCTCGTCTTTACCTCTAAACCAAAACATGTTTGCATACTGGGATTATCCTGACATGGTGGGATTACCCTGACATAGTGGGAATATCTTCTTTCACATGAAAACTCACATCTTCCTCAAAAACCAAGTTTTGCCATGCATTTTCATGTTCATGTTGTTTTAAGACCCTTACTCCTTCCCTCAGTCACAATGAATCCACGGAAGAATGCATCGAGTTGATGGCTTCACCATCATCATCAAGTGCTTTACTGACTGGACAATCATGCTTCCCCACATCTTGGGTCCCAAACGACATGGATCAATTCTTGCTCTGATACCCTTCTGTGCCATGTCACAAGACTACGGTTTATTCAAACAGAATCTGATACACATGTCCAACAGAGATTTCAAACTTGAAACGACAGATCGTTACTTCCACAGCCATAGAAGAGCAAGGAGACAGTCATGTACAACAAAGGTGACCTCATTAAGAACACTCACATATACTTCAAATACAAAGCATGTGTAAGCAGGACATGTTAGCCAATATGTTTATTAGTTTCACATGTTCAGACTCTCTACATATGCCGGCTCTGTGTCAAAGGGGTTACCGAGGCAGTTGGTAATCCTGCATACTGCATTTGAAACACACCTGCCAGCGATTTGGTGGCAGACCGCCTTTCGTTGGGTATTTTATAAAACTGTATGTGTGCCGGTCGTTCAGCCAGGAATCACAAATAGCCAAAAAATGTTGGAGACTGCTATGTTCTGTAAGGATATGCAACTAACTAACAAACATATGCTTGGGGAGTCCCACGTACATATACTTGGTGAGTTCCACGTACATATACTTGGTGAGTTCCACGTACATATACTTGGGGAGTTCCATTTACATATACTTGGGGAATTCCTTGTACATATACTTGGGGAGTTCCATGTACATATACTTGGGGAGTCCCATGTACACATCACATCCTTGGGGAGTCCCATGTACACATCCTTGGGGAGTCCCATGTACACATCCTTGGGGAGTCCCATGCACACAACCCTGAAGAGTCCCATGCACACACCCCTGGGAATTCCCATGTACACACCCCTGGGAATTCCCATGTACACACCCCTGGGAATTCCCATGTACACACCCCTGGGGATTCCCATGTACACATCCCTGGGGAGTCCCATGTACACATCCCTGGGGAGTCCCATGTACACATACTTGGGGAGTCCCATATACACATACTTGGGGAGTTCCATGTACATTGGGGAGTTCCTATGTACATATATTGGGGAGTCCCAAGGTAGTGCTTTTGTTAGTGTGTTTGTCTACCTACACGAAGGTCCAGAATCTGATTCCTAGAAGGACTAGAGTTAGTGAAAGCAGCCACAGGCGATTTGGGAGCTTATCATTTTGCACTGATTTTCACCAATGGTATGCATGTTGGCTGCCCAGAAAGCAATGTCAAACCACAGAACAGAAAACATCCTAGAAAATCACAAACAGCTAATAAATGATGGGTTTATTTCGATGTCCTGTAAAGGACATACAACAAACCACAGTAATACCTCAGTTTTTGCTGGTTTCGGTTATCATCAGTTTCGGTTTTAGTTGATTTTTTCCATGAACAATTTGTTTTGGTTTTCGTTGGTTGCCTCGGATTTCGTCGATGAGCCCACATGACCTCGCTGCTAATTTTGCGAAAACAAAGGTACCTAAGAGTTCTTCTGCTCAGTTTGGCATCGTTTCACATTGTGTGAACATCACTAGCTAATACGTTAACCCTTTCCTTTTAGCTCCATCATTTACATTGATTCATAAGGAAATAATTGCCTCAATTTTTGTCAGTTTCGGATTTCACTGAATGTTTACGGATGGATTATTGACGAAAACTGAGGTATCACTGTATTTATTTATAGTTGAGCAAGGTTTTTTTTTTCACACCGGTATGGATTTGTGGCAGACTCCCGCCTCATAAAATCAAAATCAAAGATTTGAACAGGTTGAATAAAGTTGACTGGCAATGTGCTGGCCGTAATGCTTGTGTGTTGTATGTACTGGCCTAATGCTCTTATCTCCACCAGTTCTTGATAAATAGTTTTCACTCTTCACAGAGTATGTATATCACCTAGACCACTACAAGTCTGACACGTATTACACTTTCACACTGCTATTCTAAAACTATGTCAACATAACACAATATATAAATATCTCCAAACACGTGTGCTCGTTTCCTCTCAGCAGTACTGTGGGCAGCTTGAAGTTAAACAAACATTCGATGTGATGATTAAAATCACGGAACATGCAGCAGCTCCGACTCCCAGCATCCTCTCTGACAGTAGTCAGCTATTTCTAGGTGATCAACTTCAGTCAAATAAAACTAGGATGGACAGGGCTTTCTCTATGTACCTGGCAAGTCAACGAGAAATACGTGAAAGATGTTTATAAATAATCAATACCTGGCAAGTCAACGAGAAATACGTGAAAGATGTTTATAAATAATCAATACCTGGCAAGTCAACGAGAAATACGTGAAAGATGTTGACACCAGATAAATAATCAATACCTGGCAAGTCAACGAGAAATACGTGAAAGATGTTTATAAATAATCAATACCTGAGAAGTCAATGAGAAATACGTGAAAGATGTTTATAAATAATAAACACCTGAGATGTCAAAGAGGAATAAGTGAAAGGTGTTTATAAATAATAAATACCTGAGAAATCAATGAGAAATAAGTGAAAGGTGTTAATAAATAATAAATACCTGGGAAGTAGATGAGAAATAAGTGAATGATATTTATAAATAATAAATACCTGGGAAGTAGATGAAAAAATAAATTAAAAATGATTATATATAATAAATACCCGGGAAGTCAATGAGAAATAAGTGAAAGATATTTATAAATAAGCACATGAGAATCAAATGAAAATAAAGAAAGATATTTATAAAAAAGACCTGGGAATTGAGGGAAAATAAGCTAAAGATGTTTATAAAAAAGTACAAGGGAATCAAATGAACATAAGTGAAAGATGTTTATAAATAAATAAAGCTTTTTTCTAAAGTAAATTACTCTATTTACATGTCTGGAAGCACTGATAAAATCCACAGCTGCCATGGAATCACTTTATGTGAAAGAAAACCAAAAAAATTCATATATGTACATACAAGTGCACACATGAAATTGGGCTGAAGAGTGGTTTAATGGGAAAGAAAACAAAAACTCATACGTACATACATACATGTGCATACATAGAATTGGGCAAAAGAATGGCTGCTCAATCAGTGCTAGATCTACAATGACAATATTCACTTAAATGTGATGAAGTAGTTACTGAGATTCAATAATCATGAAGCAAACCTACCTGCTCTGTGATATTGATGGCCTAGAACTGAATGAGGAGAGCCTGATCTTGGATGTATGTTACTCAGCACGCCAGAACCAGGCGCCAGTCGTGGGGGCAGAGATGACAAGGCCTGGTGTGGATTTAGTGTTGGCGGGCCAAGAGATAAGGTTGAATGAGGTGGCATCACACGAGGCATCTCACACATTTCACACTTCCTCAGTGCTGGATGGTTGGAGAAAGTGCAGGCTGAGCAACTCCAGGGCAACTCTCCTTCCTCGGGATCTCCAGAGGTGATCAGCTGTTGAGCAGACGGGACAGCAGGCACACGAAAAATGTCCACTCCAGACACAGCTCCGCCCGCTGCTTGCCCTGTGTCACCCGGCCGCTGTCTCAGAGGAATAGGTGGGGGAGGTCTGGGGGGAGGGGGAGGTCCTGTGGGTGCTGAAATATGACAGACAGTGGAATAGAATATTGTGATATGTAATAAATACATCAGATTTATTCTCCCCAACTCAAAACCATGAGACAGTGGAATAGAATATTACAACATGTAATAAATACATTGCCGGCTCCATGGAAAGGAGTTACGGACGCAGTTTGTAATCCCGCATACCTGCGTTCCAAACACAGCTGCAGGCGATTTGGCAGCAGATCGCCTTGTGCTGGTTTTTTACAAAATGGTATGGGTGCCGGTCATTCAGAAATCAATAGCAAACTACTTAATGTAAACTTGCCAAAATATCATAACAGCAAAAATGCTGGTGTTGACTGCGATCTCCTGTAAAGGATATGCATCTAACTAACAATAAATACATTGGATGTGCTCTCCACAACAAACTCAACACCAAAATGACAGACAGTGAAATCAAATATCATCAACGTGCAAGTGGTCCTTAGTACAATGCCAATCTCATCAACATGCAGCTGAAACATTTCTGGATCCCTTGCTAGCTCCCCTGCCTCACACCTGATGGATCTGCAATGTCCTGTGTCCATCTTCCAGCTGATCGGCCACTGCCTCTTCTTCTTCTTCTTCTAGGAACATCCTTTCTTTCACTGTTCCTTGTTGTGTGTGTATATTTCCAGAAACTTCCTACTTCTTTCATCCTTTACCCTCCAATGGGGCATAAATACTCAACCAACTCACTCCAAGCGCTCCTGTCCTTAGCTATCTCATGCAATTCACCCACTGTCTTTCCTATATTTTTCATTTCTGTTCCTAATTGTCTTCTCTGTGTTTTTAGGTCTTCTGTTTCTTTTGCCCTGAGGATTCTGGACAAAGGTCTTTCTAGTTATACAGATCTCTGGTTTTCTCTCAATGTATGGCCTATCTAGCACCAGAGTCTTTTCTTCACATCCTGAAACATTGTTTATTTGTTTAGTTCTCTATGAGTTCCTCATTTGTGTTTCTGTTATACCATTCTTCTATTTCACACACACACACGCACGCACGCACACAATATATATATATATATATATATATATATATATATATATATATATATATATATATATATATATATATATACCATAGCCCTTCTATTTTGCGCAGACAACAACTGATGAATATTTGTCATTTATTTGTAATCACATTACTCGTTCTCAATGTTCCTGATGTTAGTCAGGTCTTGTCAGATATGACTGACCTACTGTATGACAGAAGACAGTACTACCAGCTTTCTGTTAGCGCTGACCGAATGTTGGTCACCAAACCTGACACTCACAATGTGCCAACAGCTTCGGGCAGAGTACAAGTGGAAGGGTACACGCCTTATCCTGATGTGAGGAAATGCAACCTAAAGACTAAATGTCATGGTAGGGCAGATCAGACCCTAAGTCTTGGTCAGCAACTGGTCTAGGATTGAAGCTCCGACAGGCGGACAGTTAGAGCATTGCTTTGCTGATATGGCAGTTTCTGCAGCTTGTCTTGTTCTATATGTATTGGTGTTAACTTTCCTCTATAGTAAACTAGACAGGTCGAAAGAGGGACCATGCTGCATGGGCAAAACATGGTCTCTACTAGATTTGTGCTATTGAAAGATTATAATGCCTTTTTTTTAAAGCACAATAACTATCATGTGCCAAGATGGGAAAGTGCCAGTACAGTACAGTACATTACAATGCTTCTCATCCATACAGTAGTACTGATTTAACTTTAGAATTGAATACTCTAAATTTGGTGCTAAGATTAATTTCTTTTGACTTCCACATATTTTCCAGGCTATAAAAGCTTTTGTTGTTTGTATTCTTTTTAATGTCCTTATCTGTTCTCGATAATTGTCTACTTGTCTGTCTAGATAGGTGTAATACTCCGAAAGAAAGAAAGAAAGAAAGAAAGAAAGAAAGAAAGAAAGAAAGAAAGAAAGAAAGAAAGAAAGTCAGTTAGTTAGTCGACAGATCATCCTCATTGCACATCGAGCCATTCAGTCCATAAGTGCTCGGATCCCCTCCTCAGCAAATCCTGCAGCGTGTAGCGGCTAACGACACCAGTTCTGTGTTGGTTTATCAGTCTTCTTTGGCCTGCGTAGTGATCTTGTTTGGCCACCCCTCTTTTTATTTGCTGTTCTCGCAGTCTGGCCATGGTTGTAGATTCACAGTCATCACTTGGTTCTCGCAAAAGTCTTACTTCTCGTAGAGCATTCAGAATGTCAGCCTGGTCCATGGCGGTCCGCCCTCCACAGTAGCCTTACCTGCGAGCTTGTCAGCCCGCTCATTTCCTTGTATTCCCACATGCCCTGGCACGAAGATGAAACTAATCTTTGCCAGCCGAGACCGTTCCAGAGACAGCAACCACTATCTTCGGATCCATCCCGTCTCTATCCTCTTGAGCATGCTCATTGAGTCGCTAAGGAAGCATGCCCTAGTGAATGTCTGTGTCTCGAGCCATGTTATTGCTTTACTTACTGCCATGACTTCCATAATCAGGCTACATGTGGTCTCAGCAAAAGCACCAGAGTCCTCCTTCAGAAAGAAAGAAAGAAAGAAAGAAAGAAAGAAAGAAAGAAAGAAAGAAAGAAAGAAAGATGTTTAAACATCCAATCGCACACACATAAAGGGGGAAGAAAAGTGTACATACACAATCGTCTGCCAGGAGTAACTGAGTAGATGGGATCTTGCTGCCCGGTCGGCATATTCTCAAAGAAATTCTGTTGATCAAGTGGGCTGATGTTGTTCAAAGGTGCTGTGGATAGGACAATAAACATTTGTTACATATGGGTGTCCAACACTATAATCTAATATTTCATAACCAATGCTAGTTGATATGTATCAAAAACTAATCAATCACTGCAGACATGTCTCTCAAAAATTAAACTATCACTCCAGGCAAAGATTGAAACTGACCTCTCTTGAGTTTGGCTAAAGAAGAAACAGACAAAAACTATCTCCCACAACATTTTCTGGAACAATCCTGAGTCTAAAATAAATACTTGACAAAATGGTCAACAAGTATTGAGGACAATGCAAAGAATACATGGAGAGACCGAAAAACCATTGAGCAAGTCCTACAAGAAACAAATGAAAACCGTAAACTGATTAGATAAATTAGATGTAAATGGTCAAGACATTTTTGGGCATGTTATGTGAAGAAATAAACTAAAGAACTTGATGACAACTGGCAAGATTTTGGGGAAAAGAACAAGGGGAAGGCAAAGAAGCAAATATCTGGGTAGCTTGGCCACATGGCATGGTCGAAACAAGAGCACTGAGCTGATCCACAACTCTAGCGATTGTGTGAGATGGAGAAATATGACCGCCCACTTATCAGCATGGCACATGATGATGGTGATGATTCACCCCCCACAGTATTAAAGACATGTGCCTCGAACACCATAAACAGCTACTCAGCGTGGACAATCCAAGCATACACAGATGGTTCAGCATTCAAGGGCTCCTCTTTTACATTACATGGTATTTACAATACTCAGATGAAACCTCCTTTGAGTTCTGATTACTGTGGTGAAAAGTGCTCCAACTATACAGCTGAAACTTGCAGGAAAAACTGCACTGAATTGCTATACCTCCAGTTCCACCTTCTGGAACAAAACCCACGTGATGTATTATTTTAGTTGCTACTACAAATACTACTATTGGTACTGCTACTAATATTAAAGCTACCTCTACTATTATTTTGGATGCTACTACTACAATTGCCGGCTTTCTGGCCTAGTGGTTAGCGACTTTTCTCCATAATCTCGTATACTCTCGTAAGTAACGTGACGACGTTGAGAATAAGCAGTGGTTCAAATCGCATAGGTAACTTACGGGGTATGTGAGCCAGCCGCTCAGAAAGCAATGGCAAACTACTAAGTGTAATCTTGCCAAGAAATCAACAATCAGCTGAAAGATGCTGATGTTGACAGCGATGTCCTTTAAAGGATATGCAAACATTTTAATATTAACTACTACAATTACTGTTGCTACTGAAATTAATTTTATTGTTACCTCTACTATTGTTTTAATTGCTATTACTACTATTGCTGCTGCTACTTTTATTTATTTATTATTTGTTTTTAAGGGAGGGGGGGAGGGAGGGGGGAGAGAGCATTTGATCACTGTTAACTGAAGCACAGTTCATACACATTACCCATGCTAACACTTCTAATGCACTGACTTTTTTGCAAGTGGATTAGCTTTCCCAATAACCAGTGTTCCTAGCCACCAAGTCAACCCACTCCGACTTCTGAAGTACTTGTAATTTACGTCCCCAAGTCAAGGATGAGAAGTCATCAATGTAGTCCAATTGACTGGTATAGGGATTGAACCCAATTCCTTGGCCTCAGCACATCAGAAGTTTAAGAGCAAGCACTGTTATCCATTCAGCCATGCTGACCTCTGCTGCTGTTACTACAGCAAATGCTGTTGCTGCTGTTGATATTACTGCTGCTGTTAATATTAACTGCTGCTGTTAATATTACTGCTGCAGCTAATATTGCTGCTGTTAATATTACTGCTGCAGCTAATATTGCTGCTGTTAATATTACTGCTGCTGCTAATGTTGCTGCTTTTAAAATTACTGCTGCTGCTAATGTTGCCGCTGTTAATATTACTGCTGCTGCTAATGTTGCTGCTGTTAATATTACTGCTGCTGCTGTTAATATTACTGCTGCTGCTGTTAATATTACTGCTGATGCTAATGCTGCTGCTGCATGCTAATATTACTGCTGCTACTATTGTTGCTGCTGTTAATATTACTGCTGCTGCTAATGTTGCTGCTGTTAATATTACTGCTGCTGCCGTTAATATTACTGCTGCTGCTAATGTTGCTGCCGTTAATATTACTGATGCTGCTAATGTTGCTGCCGTTAATATTACTGCTGCTGCTAATGTTGCTGCTGTTAATATTACTGCTGATGTTGTTAATATTACTGTTGCTGTTAATGTTGCTGCTGTTAATATTACTGCTGCTGCCGTTAATATTACTGCTGCTGCTAATGTTGCTGCTGTTAATATTACTGCTGCTGCTAATGTTGCTGCTGTTAATATTACTGCTGTTAATATTACTGCTGTTAATATTACTGCTGCTGCTAATGTTGCTGCTGTTAATATTACTGCTGTTAATATTACTGCTGTTAATATTACTGCTGCAGCTAATGTTGCTGCTGTTAATATTACTGCTATTAATATTACTGCTGCTGCTAATGTTGCTGCTGTTAATATTACTGCTGCAGCTAATGTTGCTGCTGTTAATATTACTGCTGTTAATATTACTGCTGCAGCTAATGTTGCTGCTGTTAATATTACTGCTGTTAATATTACTGCTGCAGCTAATGTTGCTGCTGTTAATATTACTGCTGTTAATATTACTGCTGCTGTTAATATTACTGCTGCTGCTAATGTTGATGCTGTTAATATTACTGCTGTTAATATTACTGCTGTTAATATTACTGCTGCTGCTAATGTTGATGCTGTTAATATTACTGCTGTTAATATTACTGCTGTTAATATTACTGCTGCTGCTAATGTTGCTGCTGTTAATATTACTGCTGTTAATATTACTGCTGTTAATATTACTGCTGTTAATATTACTGCTGCTGCTAATGTTGCTGCTGTTAATATTACTGCTGTTAATATTACTGCTGCAGCTAATGTTGCTGCTGTTAATATTACTGCTGTTAATATTACTGCTGCTGCTAATATTACTGCTGTTAATATTACTGCTGTTAATATTACTGCTGCTGCTAATGTTGCTGCTGTTAATATTACTGCTGTTAATATTACTGCTGCAGCTAATGTTGCTGCTGTTAATATTACTGCTGCTGTTAATGTTACTGCTGTTAATATCACTGCTGCAGCTAATGTTGCTGCTGTTTATATTACTAACGCTATTACTACTATACCTGTTCCCATTAATGCAACTACTATTACCATGAGTATTATCACAATCACAGCAATTACTAATTCTTCACAACACCACTACTCTGAAACAACCAAACACAACTAAAAGACACTTACTCTGACCACTTTTGTACATGTCTGCCTCATTCATGTACAGCTGTATATCCGTTTGAAGTTGTCTGTTCTTCTCACATAGCCAAGAAATATCTTCAACCTTCATTTAAATATAAAAGTGTAAATACATTAAATGTATAACTTCAAAAATACAAATGAAATGTAAATTTTATATTAAATCATCTTCCAAACCATTCCCCCACTACTGTGAAGCTGACGGAGTAGCCTAGAGATAAGGATTATGCATCTTACTCATAGGCACCATTAGTATTGGAACTCTTTGCTGGCTGTTCAAGATGAGGATTGTGTGCTTATGGGAATGCCCTAAGTGCAGTGATGTTGGTTCTTGACTCAACTCAACTCACAATGTGCCAGGAACAAATCCAGTTGTGGAACATTTTTACAAAATAAATTACCCTGAGGAAGCTATGATTTGTCTGAGATAGATATAATTTAGGTTTCCCCTTTCCTGTAAAGTTCATGCAACATAATAGGTAAATACAAAACTTGGACCAGCAATATTTTCAAAGACTGCACATTCATTAAAAATGCACCCTTTCTGTATGTATTGATAAGGGTAGCAGAGGTGGTAGCTGCAGGAGAAAGCAATAAGTAGGATAGCTTGATGTGTGTTGGCTGAGGGTTTATGCTCCAATAGCTGATGAAGGGCGGACGATGAAAACAGAAATGAAGACGATAGAAGAATTAAAACAATTAGATGTGGGCCGTTGACTATTTCATAATTACTAAAGAAGACTAGGGCTTCTGAGCTCAAATATTACAGAAAAATTCTTAGAATATGGTGAACCAAGAGGACGGAATATACTGAAATCCTACAAGATCTGAACATCAAATAAAACTGGTTCATACACATCATCGTGTGTTGTAAATTCAAATACTTTGGCCATATTAAATGCCAGTGGCCTGGAAAGAACAGTGACAGAAGACAAGGTTCCTCGAAGAAGAGACAGGAGTCAAGCAACACAAAGATAGACACAGAACACCGCAGACACCTTGGGCATTAGGGTGCGTGAGGCAGGAGAAATAGCCAGAAACCATTCAGCACACCACGCTGAAAGTGATTTTCTGCAAAGAACCTGCTATACAATATGGAAAAAAAAAAAAAGAAGTAACTGATGAAAGTATGAAGAGCTGTATATGAGAGAATGAGATTATAAGCTTCATGTGTACAAGCACTCACCGAAGGAAGACTTCTGTTGACGTGACTAGACTCTATCATACTCCTCTCCATGACACTCACTTCCGAGTGTAACTTATTTAAGATCACTCGGTGTTGACTGATTTCTTCTTGAAGTTTTTGCATCTGTCTTTTCTGGTGCTGTAGCAACGCTGGAACAACAAACAAGGTCAGAGTACAAATCAACAAGATGATCTAGCTGTTCAAAAATCTATGTAGGCAGGTTACCAATTCACAAATAACAATAACTGTTAAACATTTTATTCAGTTTTACCAGCAGATCACACGCTCAAAGGCTGCCCAAAATACGACATATCTAGGCAAACCTTCTGGCCCAGAGAAATAACAGTGGAAGATAAACTCTATGGACCTCTAAGCACAACTAAAAAAGACAGAGAAATTCCTACAAGAGACAATATTGCAGATATATGAGGGTAAGTTAATAAGTAAGCCACAAATGGCTGTAGAAAAATAACTAAATATGATAACAACTTGAAACCAGTTTATTTTTATACATACATACCTTATACATACCTTTATTTCTCAACATAATTTCCACCAACATTGACGCACTTATCCCATCGTTTTATCATTCCTCCCAAACCAGCAGCCTAGAACTGCATGCTCTGTTTTCATTTACCTGCCATCCCACAGAACTGTGTGACTTACTTATTGACTCGCCCGCCTAACCTTTTTCTACCCAGCTATGCACCACTTTACGGAATAAACATTTATCAGCATAAACACTGAAAACCCACCTTGGTGGGAGATATTTCGTGAATGACGCCAAAGTTGAATGTGAAGTGAAAACGTGGTTTAGAAAACAGAGCAATCAGTTCTATGCAGCAAAACACAGGGTGGCCTGGGAGTGGCAACATTTATATTGCCGCCATCTGCATATATTTTAGTAACAGGAGTTTTATAGTTCTTGAGTACTTTAACCCTTTACCGGGCAGACGTTTGTCTGTTTTGTAGCCCTGAACGAGAAAGAAGAATTTTGAGGTTTGGTAAAATTTTGGGTTACGTTAGTAAAAATATCACACATAAGTTGTTAGTCAACAGATTTTAGTCAAATAAACAGCAAAATGAAGGGAAAAGCATGCAGAATATTTTACTCACGTGAAGGATGCCGCTAATCCACACATGAACACAAATATTTACAAAATACAACATGTTTGTGATTGTCAGTCATCTATACGGCAATTTACAAACACATTTTCCGAAACAAGTTTATTTTTATACATACATTGTCCCTTTATTTCTCAACATAATTTCCACCATCATTGATGCACTTATCCCACCGTTTTATCAGTCCTCCCAAACTGGCTGCATAGAACTGCGTGCTCTGTTTTATAAACCACGTTTTCACTTCACATTCAACTTCGGCATCATTCGCGTCCTTGAGAAAATTTTTATACCCAGCTATGCACCGCTTTACGGGACAAACATTTGTCAGCATAATCACTTTCTTTAAAGTCCGACTCACAACTGCTAACGTAAAGTAACGCTGATCACTGATATCTAGCTCCGATTAATAGTCAACTTCGTGCCTTTCAATGTCACTTAAATTGAACCCGCTATCACTTGAAGAATCATCAAAATCCATTTTGAAATACAAAGCATAAAACCCACAAAAACTATTTTTTAAAATCCATTCAAATTCAATGTACATGCTTGCGAATGGCAGCCACGTTGTCAAGCTAACTGCGAAACCGAAAGTAGACAATCGTAAGTCTCGAAAAGCCGAGAGATCGCGTTTTTACAATGCATAATAGACACGGGCGCTGTCGGACGGATTGCCCGTTCCGGGATAGAAACGTTCCTGGACGCTTTGCCCGGGTAAAGGGTTAAGAAGTATATTTGGTGAGCATGTAATTGTTAGTTCAATGACAGAATAGACAATGTGAAAGTGCCTGGCATCATGTTAAGTTTTTATAATTAATGTGTCACTCTGTAATTCTGGAATGATCGATGGAGGATGTGAGAGAGTTCAAAATATAACATTATAAATCAGTCCCCTCATACCAATACTCAATCTGCTGAGAGTTCAAATACAACATTATAGCTCAGTCCCCTCATACCGATACTCAATCTGTTCAGCAACAAGCAATTCTATACCGTGACAACTTCAGAGAACCCATCTTAGACAAGCACCTAGCCCTACACTACCCCTTGAAAGCAAGTCCCGTCCCACAGCAGCAACCTGGGTACTTCATGTTTAATTCACCTCAAACAAACCGCAGTTATTTCTAGCACTGACCTAGATCTGGTGGGATTGTTATGGGCATGTAATGTGCTGGACCACCACATTTTTAGACTTAAGTACATGGAGGAATAAGTGGCCAGTCTTTCTCTCACGTAGCGAACACTGAGTACAGGCATCAAACCCTGGTCCTACCATGCACGTGCCATTGTCAGTGTAATATCCTGGCTGTTAGACCAATGCACATCATAGACTTTTACTTCTTCTTCTTCTTTCGTTCGCTTGAAATATGTCTATAACTGCAGTGCTGTCTCTTGTATGAATTGAACTGTCTTTTTCAGTTCACACAGCGGTCCATAGAGTTTATCTTCCACTGTCGTCTCTCTAGGCCAGAAGGTTTGCCTAGATATGTTATATTTTGGGCAGTCTTGGAGTATGTGCTCTGCTGCCTGCGACGCCAATCCACATGTACACATGGCTGTTTCACCAATCTTGAATTTTGTATACATGTGGTTGCGTAATCTATTGTGCCCTGTTCTGAGGCGCAGAATAATGACATGTTCTGGTCTATCCATAATGTGGTAGTCATCTTGAGCAGGTTTTGGTGGCTTTCTGACTGATTTGATCATTCTTTTCTTTTGGTGGTATGTTACAGGCACATCAGGCTGTTCTTCTTTGGCTCCTTCCTTAGCCAATTGATCAGCTCTGTCGTTCCCGGGTACTCCACAGTGGGATGGTATCCACTGTATGGTGACCTTATGCTGACTGCTAAGTTCAGAAAGTAGTGTCCTTAGTACTGGCAATTTCCCAGACAGGAGCGCCTCGAGTACTGATTTTGCATCTGTCAATAGCACCACAGGTTGTGTACCATTGCTGGTATTTAGTAATTTCTCTGTTGCTATCTTGATTGCCTCAATTTCAGCATCGTAGTTATGGCAGTACTTTCCTGTCGGTACTCTAGCTGTGTCCCTGGTATTATTTGGGTATTCTATGTAAACTCCCGCTCCTCCATTTCGAACAGCATTTTGTGCTGACCCATCTGTGTAGACTTGGATCCAGAGGTCCTGTGGGTATTCTTCATCAAGGAAGCTGAGAGTGGCTGTTCTGCGCTGCACACTGTTCTGATCTTCCTTGTCAAATATTCCTCTCACTTTTGTCTGGATTTGTAATGATAGTCTATGCTCATCTTTCCATGGAGTTCGCTCTGGAATAGTTGTTAGGGGGATACCAACTGTGGGCAGATCGGTGGTTTCTCTGCAGAGTCGTTTGGCCTGGTGGATAAAACTACTTCTTTTCAACCGCCCCATAGCTAGGTTTTCAAATCTGTTCTTCATAGGGTGGCCTGGCAAGCTGAGGAACTTTTCTGCTTGTATTAGCGTTTTCGTATCTCTGCGCTCACTCAGTGCTTGTGTCCTCCCCATCTTCTCCATTTCCACTATAGGGGTTGATCTCATCCCTCCTGTGGTGACTCTAAGTGCTTGATTTTGCACTTTGTCCAGCTCTTGTAGTGTGGTTTTTGCTGCCGAACACCATGCAGTTGACCCGTATTCCAGGTGTGGTCGTATGCTCTGTTGATAAACTTTGCTAAGTATTTTCCCACTGGCTCCCCATGTGGTTCCACTTAGCTTTCTCAGGATGGCTATTTTCCTTCTGGCTTTTGCTACTGCTTTGTTGATGTGCTTTCTCCATGTCAGCCTGCCATCAAATGTTACTCCAAGGTATGTTGGTTCTTTATCTTCTCGTAGGGGTGTTCCATTTATCTGGATGGTCCCTGCCTTTTGTTTTGGAGAGAGGGTAAATAGGGTGGTGCTGCACTTGTCAGTGTTTATGCTGACACACCATCTATTTGCCCATGCAACAAATGTATCTACAGCTCTTTGTAGTAATCTGGTGGCCACTGATGCATGTTCATTTGTGCTCCATAGAACCAGGTCATCGGCATACATTGCGGCTTTAATTCCATGCGGTAGATTAGCAACGAGATCATTGATGAAGATTAGAAAGAGTGTGGGGGACAATACTCCGCCCTGGGGAACTCCGTGACGCAGTAGTACTTTCTTGCTCTTTAGTCCGTCTATCTGTACTCGGGCTCTTCTGTTGTGCAAGTATGCTTTCACCCATTTGTACATTCTTCCATTGACTTTGCAGTTTCTCAGTTTATTCATCAGACCTTCTTTCCAGACTTTGTCAAAGGCTTTCTTCAAATCTATCCATGCCGCAAGCACCAGCTTCTTCTCTTGGAATGCATCCTCAATTTCTTGAGAGAGGTAGGTTGTCTGATCTTCCGTAGAGTAGCACTGCCTAAAGCCAGCCTGCTGTGGCACAAGGATGTTTTTACTTTCAATGTACCACTGCAGTCTGTGATTGATGATGCGCTCCAGTGTTTTGCAGAGACAGCTGGTGAGGCTAATTGGTCTGTAGCTAGAGGCAATGGAACTATCTTTCCCTGATTTTAGGAGGGGTATCATGATTGCTTCTCTCCAGGCTTGTGGAACACTGCCTAAGGTCCAACTGTTATTGAAGATCTGCAACAGCTTTGCTTTGGCCTCTGTTCCTAGGTTCCTGATCATTTCATTGGAGATACCATCAGCTCCTGGTGACTTTCTCATTTTCAGTTTTGATATGGCTAGCTCCAGTTCGCTGATTGTGATGGGTGCCTCCAGAACCTCATGTACTATTTCCTTCTGTCCTGTATGTTGCCGTTTCTCTTGAATCTCTTGTTGTTTCTCTGGACTGATTTTGATATTGTTATCTTGTGCGAATGAGTCCGCAAAATGGTCAGCTGCTTGCTTTCTTGTTAAGATGTTTCCATCTTTATGTAGTGCAATTTTTGAGTTTCTCCCTGTGCCCTCATCGTTAAGTTGTTTTATTAGCTTCCACAATTTCCTTGTGTCTCTTTCAAAGTTCAGAGACTCTGTTTTTTCCTGCCAGCTTTTCCGTCTAGCCTGCAGCTTGGCCCTTTGAAATTTGGCTTTTGCATGCTGGAATTTATTGTGGTGCTCTTGGCTGGGTGTGGCCTCTGCTTGCTTTCTACATACTTCCACATCATTATGCAACTGTTCCAGTTCACTACTCCAGTAGGGTTTATATTGTTTACGGGCTCCTCTTGGTACTGTTTCTCGCGCTGCCTGTAGTATGCATTTCCCAAACTCTTCAACTACTTTATTTATGTCTTTCTCAGTGTTCAGGTTTCTAACCAGTATGCTGGTGCGATGCTTGTACACTGCCCAGTCTGCTTTCTTGTAGTTCCACCTCGAGAGGGTGCTGCTTTCACTTACAAGCTCATTTTCTACAGTTAGAAAGACTGGTCGATGGTCACTGCCACCTAGTTGTTTCCCAACAATTCGTGTAATGTTCCACTCCAGGTCTGGTGAATGAAAAGCCAGGTCAGGTGTAGTTGTAGAGTGCCATGATCTCGAGTAGAAAGTATGTGGGTCGGACGGCTTGTTAACCAAGATGAATCTATTCTCATCCTGCCAGTCTTCCAGTCTCTCTCCTCTCTGGTCCATGTGATCATAGCCCCAACTCTGCGAGTGGCTGTTGAAATCGCCGCACACAATCATTTTTTCTGTTAATGGTAGTGTGTCCAGTGCCTGTGGACGGTCACTTGGACAGTAGTAATTGATCAGATGTAGGTCTGTATAGCCTGTTTTAAGTTTAAGTGTCTGATACTCAGCCCCTTCCATATAGACTTCGATTTGGGAAGCAGTGATGTTATTTTTTACAAGGGTAAGTATCCCACCTTTTCGCCTGTCCTTTCGGTCAGATCGGTAACACTGGTAGCCTCTGATTTTGAAGGCTATATTTTCGTTGAGGTGAGTTTCTTGCAAGCAACATATGCTTACTTTTTCTTTGTCCAGGATGTTTTCTAATTCTACTTTTTTGTTGCTGACTCCCTCCGCATTCCAGTGCATTATTTTAAGTCTTAGTTTAGTATGGCCAGCTGTTCTATTCTCATGTCCCCTGGCTCCACAGGACATCTGAGAAGGACCTCCAGTAGTTGGGGTTGGACCCTTTCGAGACATAGGGCCCGGCACTGCACCTGCCTGGGGGTCCAAAGCAGGGCGAGCACCATAACGTTTAGCAGCAGTCGACATATTCCATTTTGCGTAATTGCGTGGCATCCTGATTTCTGTGGTGCGCCTCCTGGCTGGTTGCCTCCGTCTTCAGCACCTTTCCTTTGCTAGAGCAGACTGTGGTCTCACTCGAGTTTAGATGTGTACACACGCACACACGTGTCTGCACATGCATGTATATGTATACACATCTAGAGCACACTGGTTATTTTCCGGCGCCAGATACTCGCCGTCGCCCCTTCTCCTGTTAGTTAAAACAGTTCCGCCACATGAAGGCCAGGAGTTGGACTTTTGCTGCAGAGGTTATGTATTCACGAGCCATTGGGGTATTTAAGCAATGTTGGGCGCTCACCCAAACACTGCGCCCCGGCTACATACAGCAATTTGGAACCAGACTTTTACTTACTTTCCTGGCCCTTGTTCTTCTTCTTTCATTCAATTGAAATTTGTCTATATCTGCAATGTTGTCTCTTCTGTGAATTTCACTGCTCCTGCATTTAAATTGGGCAGCCAAGAGTTGACAGCTCAGCAGAACTATTTCTGCAAGGCAACCGACTGAACTAGAGTGTAGCCGTATGCTCTTGACTTTATTTTTCTGCAAAGCAACCAGTTGAGCGTGTGTATGCTCCTGGTGAGGCTTAAGATCAAATAATTATAAAGATGAAGATAACGACACGTCACTTTACCTGACACACATTGTGGCTAAAATATCCTTACCTTGAACATATTCCGCTTCATCTTGCATACTTCCTGAGCGGGAGCGTGTGCCAGAGGCCACCCCATCTAGACGACCAGACGAGTCAGAACTCAAGCTGCTAAGACTAGAGACACGGGAGCCTAAAGCACTGTGAAAAGGAAAGCCAGCTTCATAGTCTGCTCCAGTGTTAATGCTGTGGTCACTCTCCTGGCTATTTGTTCTGCTATTCAGCAACTGCTGCTCCGCTGCATTGGGGCTTTTAGATAAGTGGGTGTCCAGTGGAAAGCCTGAATTAAGGCCGTAGTGGGTATAATTTGCCATGCGGCCAGGTGCGGGACCTGGGAAGTGACCAGAGAGTGAGTACCCTACAACGCTTGCAGGTGGGTGGAACTGTGAGTAGGAGTTGGAGTTGTAGCCCGAATTTGGATGCTGGCCCATGTTGACAGGCGGGCTGTGAAACCCAGGTAGTCCCTGAGGTTGTGAGTTTTGTGAGTACAGATACTCGTTCTGGCGCTGGTTGGCAGGAAAATCTGCAACGCTTGAATTGAAGTGAGAGTTGTGCATCGGGCCAATATGAGCACCAAATACCACATTCTGTTTGGGCAATAGACTTGGATTTAATGGTGCAGGCCTCGCATTATTTCCAGGGTAGTAAACTGACGGATAGCTGGCGCCATTGTAACCATCATGCATCTGAGCACTAGCCATCCGATCATTCTTGACATCCACAAAGACAGGCTTTGAATGTGCGATTCCTGGAGACGATGCCTGGATGGGGGTTGACAGTTTGCCTGAGGAATAAGTACTGTTTGGTGCAAGGCTTGATGAGAAGTTATTGCTAGTGTTTAATGAAAGAGGAGGATTTGGTGTGCGCCGGCCACTTCCAGAGGAATCATTGAGCTTCCTTACTGGAGCCAGAGAATTTGTTTGATTTGACGTGCTGACAACTATATTGGACGAATGTACTGGCTGTGGTGTTGGGGCTTCCGTGCGGATTTCACTTCTGTAATGCTGGCTGATGTTTGGTGTGGACCCGTAGCGCTGCAGTGTGGGTGTGGATATAGTGCAGCTGCCACCAGAGTCACCGAAATTCATATGGATATGCGCTGGTTGGGCTGGCAACAGCAGAAGACACTGTACCACCAGACGAAGATCCTGCAGGAATGTTGATCACCTTCACAGGGCGTCGCTGCTCTAGTGGACTGTTAGTTGCTGACGAGAAGTTAACTGGAAACTGTTTGGGTCTAGACCCGTGCAATACGGATCCTGATAACTCTGAGCTGAATCCAGATGTGCCATGTGTCCTGCAGTTGATGTTTGGAATATCCGTCGCAGAACGGCTGAAAAATGATGAGAAATCGGGCGGTGCTGTCTGAGGCGTGGCCAAATTGCTGGTTGATGCCCAATTCGATTTTGTCTGAGCTTCTACAGACGACAGTCCATCTGGAGTTTGCACGGTGAATGACACAGACTGGCTTACAAATGGCCGTTTAGCTTGTTCAGAAGGCCGCAAAGCAGTACCCACTGATCTTTCTAGTTTGCTGACATGTCGTTCTGGGTTACCGAGTTTTAATTGAGGCCCACCGTCCCGAGACACCTGTAGCTCTTTAATACGGGTCGATATTGACTTCCCCTCACTGGAACTGTCCACATTGCTGCTGCAGTTAATATTGCTTGGTGATGACTCAATGTCTGAGGCACCAAATCCCCTCCCAACTTCTAGATCAAGGGCACGTCTGCATTTGTCTTGGTCATTTTCATACTGAAAAATCAAAGAAGTCACAGATGATAATAAGCCTAATACAGAAAGAAGGTTCTTTCAGCTTTGTTTGGCTGTTTGTGATTTCTTGGCAAGTTTACGCTCAGTAATTTGCCATTGCTGGTCTCCACGGCAAAGGGCTTATAGATGCAATTCGTAAGCCCTCTTACCCATGTTCGAAACATAGTGGCGACCGATTTGGCAGCAGACCGCGTTGCGCTGGGTTTAAACGAGTTGGTATGGGAGCCGGTCATTCAGAAAGCAGTAAACTTATGGTGTTGACAGCAATGTCCTGTAAAAAAGAATGTGCCAAAAAAAAAGTTTGCCATTGCTTTCTAAATGACCGGCACTCATACCATTTTATAAAAACTAACGCAAGGCAGTCTGCTGCCAAATTGTCCTCAAACGCGGTATGCGAGATTGTGAGCTGTAACTCCTTCACCACGGAGCAGGCACAGACCATAGACAGAGATGAATCATATGGGGAGGACATGAACATAGCTGCAAGAAATAGCAAACCACAGGGTGGCCTGGGAGTGGCCTTTTTACGGTCATTGCTCCAATGGGGAATAAAGGGCAGAAGAAGGGAGAAGAAACAACAGAGTGTGAGAAAGGTTGCTCCCATACAGGAAGACAAGACTGGTATCCAGCTGTGACGTCATCAATGCCCATGTCATTCTGACATCTTTGCACTCTAATTTAATTTTCTCTTCTTATACTTCATTCTGCCGGTCTCTCTGGCCGAGGGGTTACAACACTTTCTCCGTAATCCCGTTTATCATGCAGTCTCGTAGCAGGCGAGAGCTGGGAGCGGTTCGACCCCCGCTGATGACTTGCGGGATAACTGAGCCAGCCGCTCAGAAAGCAATGGCAAACTACTGAGCGTAATCTTGCCAAGAAATCAACAGACAGCTGAAAGATGCTGCTGTTGACAGCGATGTCCTGTAAAGGATATGCGAATAAACAATAAACAAAAAAACAAAAAAAACTTCACTCTAGCCGGTCTCCGTGGCGAAGGAGTTACGGGCGCAGTTCCTGATCCTGCATAACCGCGTTCAAAACACAGCTGCGCGCGATTTAGCGGCAGGCCGCATTACGCTGTTTTTTTTTTAACGAAATGGTATGAGTGCCAGTCGTTCAGAAAGCAATGGCTAACTACTGAAAGTTAACGTGCAAAGACATCAACAGCAGCAAAAAATGCCGGTGTTGACTGCCAATGTCCTGTAAAGGATATGCAACTAACTTATACTTCATTCTACCCATTCCTGTGACAAGTTTCTAACCCTTTGCTTTCTATTAAGGTCCTGACACAGCATGCTCCATTATATGTCTTTCTTAATATGAAGGTTGCACACACAAATTACCAGTGGACATTGTGAGATAAGCTGGTTAGTTGCATATCCTTTACAGGACACAGTCAACCCCGTCATATTTCGGCGGTTTGTGATTTCTCATCATGTTTTTATGTTCAGTAGTTTTAGGCACTACGTTTTTTCAGTTGCCAAACTTTACCGAAGATTTTTTTGCGGTAACTTTCATTTTCTTGTTTTTGTGTCTCCGATTTAATGAGGTTTAGAGTACTCCTGATGTTAAATTCCCCGATTATTTCAAGATCGAGTTAAAACAGACACTGATTACTTGATATAGTTTTTCCCACCCCGTTTTGCCTGGTGTACTTCTGGCAAATCGGGAATCCTTGTTATAGCGGAGAACCAGGCCACCTATGCTAAGTGGTAAGTAAACCAGTAAATACTGTTTTATGAGATGTATTACATTGTTATTCTATGCATTATTAGATTTAGCATCCATTTTTATGTGTATGTTCTAATTTTCGACCATTTAAGTTGGCAATCAATGTCACACTGAAATTATAAAGATCGCATGCTATAATGCAGTATTTCAATGGCCGGAGATGGCAGTTTTACTCCAGCTAGGAACATATATTATTATTATGGAATATTCAGAGCGATTAACATGATAATGAATACATGTGTACATTCAACATCCATTATTGTATGTATGTGTAATTTTTTATCACTCTTCAAGGACTTCGTGTTGACAAGACAGCACTGCGTCTGACATCATCACAGCATGTGTATATCTGTGTGTGTGTGTGAGTGTATATATATATATATATATATATATATATATATATATATATATATATATATATATATATATATATATATATATAAACTGGCAGAGTTATCTGCCCTTGAGTTAGACAGCGACAGTGGTAATATTCCTTGGCGACATGTATACAAAAGTTGCGTGAGTGTGTAGTTAGGGTTACAACAAGTGAAAGGTCAAAATCGTTCTTCTTCTATATGTCTTTGTTAAATGATAAACTGACACACAAAATTTAATATCTCAGCTTATAAATGACCTACAGACTTGAAAAAGGTACCGTTGGATTTGTTTTTTCAAGAGGTATCTAACTATACAGGTTATATAATTAAAAAGCAATTTAGAAAATGTTACTGAAGTGGCTAGTTGTTTGCCATTACTTTCTGAATGATCAGCACTCATACCATTGTAGGGAAACCAACGCCAGGCTGTCTGCTACCAAATCACCCGCTGCTGTGTTTCAAATGCGGTAAGGGGGATTACGCACTGCATTCAAAACCCTTTGCCACAGAACTGGTTGTGAGATAAAGGCTACAAAATAATGCTATGTTCATGAATATGAAATCACTATTCATTATCATTGCATTTGGGACATTTCCCATAAGTGCACCGCCCCCTTCTTCAGTAGCCAGCGAAAGGTTCCTACACCGATAGTAATACGATTAATGTCTGCCTGCGTTTCCCCCTATGCTTTCAGTGTCATTCTGCTTACCCCCCCCTTCCCCCCAAATCAACTTTTCCAGACGTGGATCTTCAGTTTGTGTTGCTGCACTCGCCACTCAATCCCAGACAGTCTTCACCACGTCAGCTTTGTCATCATGCAGCCAACTTCCCCAAGAAGTGGCAACAGCCACTCTATCAGCCCATTCATTACCCTGCACACCCTCATGTCCTGGCAGAATGTTAGGTGAAACCAAATTCTGACTGGGATCCAAATTACAAGTCAATTCTAGTTTACAATTCAGTTTTGTGTGAGAACCATGGTTGGTTATAAATCTTTTGGAAGACTTTCTGTTTGGTTGTTGTTGTTTTTTTCTTTTTTTTTTTTTTTTTCTTTATTTTTTTTTTAGCTTGCTTTGAACCAAAACGTAGTCCATACACACTACTTCTAGTAGTGATGAACTGAATTTTGTGAAAAGAACTAACATATTGGTGTAGATTCCTTTGCACTTCCTGACTGTAGATCATGACACAAAAATATTTAATAACTCCGCTTAAAATTGACTTACAATCTCCGTTGAGATACCGTTGGATTCGCCTTATCAAGCTGTATCCAACTGTGATTGTTTCATAAGTAAAAACCCAATTTTTAAATACCGACTATATATGCTAATATCCCCGGGAAGGTTAACCCGGTCAACAAATGCCCGCAGAAGTCGGATGTGTCGGCCTAACGGCGCAAGAACGCAGCTCTGCTGTAAACAGGCACAACGCAATCACGTCCGGAAAAAAACTCCAGATGAACGAAGAAGAAGAAGAATATGCTAATATTAGGATGTACCCAGGTATAACTCAGCACAGTGTACACAGACCCGTTACGCACAATTTGTGTTATGAAGAAATTGTCCTACCTTGTTCATGACTTTTACAACTGTGTTACTGGGAACTAAAGGATAATGAGCCTTCAAGAATGACAACAATCTTATATCCAAGCCAGCATTTGCCATTGTAATTCTGAAAAGAAACAAAACATCACTTTAAAGGATGCAGGCAGCCACTTAAACTATGTCTTTCCCCAGCATAAAACAATATGTGTATTTATTTGTCCAGCCACATGATGGCCTGCCCAATGTCCAGCCTACATGATGGTCAACCCAATGTCCAGCTACATGATGTCCAGCAACATGATGGCCAACACAGTGTACCAACTACATGATGGCCAACCCAATGTCCAGCTACATGATGGCCAACCTAATGTCCAGCAACATGATGGCCAACCTAATGTCCAACCTAATGTCCAGCAACTTGATGGCCAACACAGTGTCCAGCTACATGGTGGCCAATGCAGTATCCAGCCACATGATGGCCAACCCAATGCCCAGCAATATGATGGCCAACCCAATGTCCAGCTACATGGTGGCCAATGCAGTGTCCAGCCACATGATGGCCAACAGTGTCCAGCCACATGATGGCCAACCCAATGCCCAGCAATATGATGGCCAACCCAATGTCCAGCTACATGGTGGCCAATGCAGTGTCCAGCCACATGATGGCCAACAGTGTCCAGCCACATGATGGCCAACCCAATGCCCAGCAATATGATGGCCAACCCAATGTCCAGCTACATGATGGCCAATGCAGTGTCCAGGTACATGATGGCCAACCCAATGTCCAGCCACATGATGGCCAACACAGTGTCCAGAAACATGATGGCCAACCCAATGTCCAGCAACATGATGGCCAACCCAATGTCCAGCAACATGATGGCCAACCCAATGTCCAGCAACATATGGCCAATGCAGTGTCTAGCCACATGATGGCCAACCCAATGTCCAGCCACATGATGGCCAACCCAATGTCCAGCAACTTGATGGCCAACGCAGTGTCCAGGTACATGATGGCCAACCCAATGTCCAATTACACGCCCAGGTCATGTCTCAGTCATATGATGCCCTGTCCACTCTCTAGTAGTTAACCTCAATCAAGTATCATATCCTTAATGGAAAATATAGTCCTGAAGAAGGAACCTGTGATGAGCCTGTGTTGTGCTAGGACCATCACATGTTGTAGGCCTGAATGCACAGAGGAATAAGTGGCCAGTCTGTCCCTCACTTAGCGATCGATGAAATCTGGCATTGAATACTCATTCGACTGCACTCAGACATCGTCAAAATATGTCCCTGGCTATTACACTCACATGCCTACGCTCCTTAATGAAGGTCGGATCGGATGTAATGAATCTCCAACACTTTCTATCTCTCACTTTGGTTCTACACTCAGACCAACTGCTGTTTATCCATTTTATGCAATTCTTGGTATTGTGGAACATCTCCTTACTTACCATGCATGAATGCTGTGTGGCGAAAACTGTGGCCAGAATGTGTACATGACTTTAGTGTAATTTGACGACATTCATGCTATTCGACGACAGATCGCTAACTTAGCCACTAAAGCTGGCTTTGAAGGGATGGAGGAAGCTGACATTGATAAGTTGCTTGCATCACAAGAAGATTTGTCTAATGAGGACCTAATGCAACTTTGACGTGCAGAGAGTTCAGCAGGAAGAGGAGCACCCTGTTGCAACCCCCACACCTCAAATGTTGACAGCTGAACTTTTGTAACAATTCTTTCAATTGACTGATATGGCAATGGACCTAATAAATGAGGATGACCCAAACAGAGAATGGAGCTCCAAAGTGTTGACAGCAGTAACCAGCCCCATCAACTGTTACAAGGAGCTTTACTTAGAGAAAAGGAAACAGGCTGTGCAACAGACATTGGACACATTTTTGTTCAAGCAGAGAAGAGCCAGGAAAAGAGGCTGAAAGAGGTTAGTTTCATTCTCAGATGAAGAGGCAGAATTTAATGCCTCTACGTCCCAATAACTCTACCACTTGTCCTCCAACCCACCTCTATTTAGCCAATAAATATCAACCATCAAAATAAACATTACATAATACACTGTATTTCATTTAATTCTATGGGAAATAGTGTTTCACGATACGTCGTTTCACTTATGGTTGCGTTTTCCAAGAACGTAACCCTGACGTTAACCGGGGCTTTCCAATAGTAGTAGTAGTCACACACCGAGCGTGCGAGACATAAGATGGTGCATGATGGTGGAAATGACCATGTGTTCACATGCATCCACTCTGGACGAACATTTACAGCACGAATTGGCCTTATCAGTCATATTTACTACTGCCATGGGTTGTAGTTATTATGCCTTTTTGAAGCACAATGTAACAAACTATCGTCTGTCAAGGCAGCAAGGTGCCAAAGAAAAAAGTAGTAGTAGTAGTAGTAGTAGTAGTAGTAGTAGTAGTAGTAGTAGTAGTAGTAGTAAGTGATTAGCATTTAGTAGCAGTAGTGAATATAAGCACTTAAACAGTAGCAGCTTTACTGTATATCAAGTCAGGAATCATGTACATGTAATTAAATCAACTGAACTTATCACTACCACAGGAAGATTAGGATTAGGTATTGTCCTCATGATGACACCCTATCGTTCTGTGGTAGTGGTACACCATATGTGAGTATGTACTTAGTACTTGTAGCTAGCTACACTCTTCTTCTTCTTCTGAAATCAACGTATTGCTAAGCGTCTATTTCTGCATATGGGTCACACACATAACTGGTTCTCTTGAAGCCTTCACCGGTCCCCCAGAGTTTTTCTCAAGAAGCCGCTTCAGTCAGCCACATTTCCTCCCTCAGTTCAGCATAGTCATGGAAGATTGAAGGACATGTTTTGGGGTTTGCTCGAGTGCTTCATATTTGCACGAGGCAGTCTTAGTTAATGAGACCCATTGAGGTGTGCTTTTAGTCCACAGTGTCTTGTTCTGGGTCTGAAGATTATGATTATGCTTTTCTGTCAAGACTCAAGCTCATTAATGCTGTCATTTTCTGGTCTGCAGTTTTTGTTTACTTTCCACTAAATTGTCCTCACAGACTGTCATTGTTTTCTTTCCTCCAAATTGTCCTCAAAGATTGTCATCATTTTATTATTAATATTAGTGTTCTTGCCTCCCACTATAAACAAATGTCTGAGAATACTGAGATGGACAGGGCTACTCAAGGTTTCCTTTCATACAGTCTACTTCTAGTCTAAAGAAAGCCTTTGCCAACTTGTCTGCCTTTTTAATGTTTATCTCCAGGAATATCACAATTGGTTCTACTGCAAGACTAGTTATTGTTCTTGTATACATAATTATCATGCTATCGGTCTGTGTTCTTAGATAGTTATGTAATGATGCGGTCAAATCCCAAATTATCTGGCAAAATACCCCCAAATGATTACAACACTCAACTGCAACACCAAGTGACCAAGTCCAATTTATTTTAATTTGCAACAAAACATCTACAATAAAAATCTCACCCGTCTCCCGCCCTTCAGTAAGTCAGTAAGTGTCATCCTTGATTGCTGACAGACACTCTAATTATTAATTGTTTTACATAAATGTTGTTCACAAAACGAGAGAATGTTGTTACCAACTTTAGTTGAAAATTACCTGTGTCCTCTTCCAAGTTTCCAAAAACAAAACCCTGACCTCCTTTTTAATAACGAACACTTAGAAATGCAATATCCACCTCAGACGCTGCTTAAAAAACATTATCCGCGATCATCTCTTTGATCTGCATCTTCGCCAACAGAAGTACAGCCCTACAAAACAAAATTACACTTTAGCTCAACCGAAACAAGCTGCCAGACAGAAATATTGTTGTTCTCACAGCCATTCTCAGCCAATATGGCGATGTCTGGCAAGTGCAAAAGTATTACATCCGTTTCCACACGTTAAATTTAGACACCCTTCTGTAGGTGTATTTTCCCTCTTCTCCCTCCCCCTGCCCCTGTTTATTTTGTTATGCTACATTAGCTGTTACATTTTGCGGTCAAAAGCTACCCGTAGTTTTACATTAATATTATTATTATATAATCTTTCCACTTACATAATTAGGTTACATGGGGAACTTGGTTATTGTGTTTATTTCTATACGCTTGCACACACATGGTTATATAACTTATATAAGTCCTAGAACTGTTATTTAAATTGTTTCTGTGTGAATGTGAGCGCGTGTATCTGTGTATAAGTGTGCGTATGTGCGCGCGGGCGTGTGTGTATGTGTTTTAACTCTCTCTCTCTCTCTCTCTCTCTCTCTCTCTCAGTGTGTGTGTGTATGCGCGCGTGCGTGTGTGTGTGTGTGTGTGTGTGTGTGTGTGTGTGTGAAAAGGGCGCTAGAGCGGCAGCTAGTCTTTTCAGTCACAGTGAAAACATAAAACAAGTTATAACAGACGTTTCAGTGACACTTCTGGCTGACGATTTAGATTCGCCCTGAGAGAAATGGGACGGGTTACACAATCTCATGACATTTTTGACGTAGTATATGCTACGACCTAATGCTTCTTAGCCCAGCGATAGTATCTACCATGAGATGGCTGTTTCTATACTACTACTACTACTACTACTACTACTACTACTACTACTACTACTACTACTACTATGGCGGATAGGTATTTGAACCGTTAACGCCTCTGGAGTGTTTATGCTTGTGGCTACGGTTTGCATTCGTACTTTCCTCATGTTGGACTAGTAGTGCATGGTTCCGTCGCAATTCTACCGAGTTGAGTGCGTTGCGCGACACTGTGAGCTGTGAATTTCGTGTGGAATGCTTTTACATCTGTCCGCGGTTGTTTGTAGCGTGAACTGCATGTTCGGAACGATGGGGCCGACTGTTGCTGAATTGACTTGTTTGCCTTTTCGGTTCATGAGTGCATTTTTTCAGGAGCTACGGAGTTCGTGCTTTGTGCGGCACTTTTGGCTGGCCACCCTGCGGAAAGTGACCGAGCATTGTGGGATAAAACCCGAGCCAATGAAGTCTTTCTGGTGACTGTCGATTCCATCGACGATGAACTGTATTATTCGTGGAGGACTTTTGTGTTGGCATTCTGGCGGCGGCATTATACACAGTGTACCTGTGCGGGCTATTGGCTTACCGAGACTTCTGTCTTTTCCACTGTTCACATTGGGCAGTGATGAGCATTTTGTGTGATATTCACTGACACAGGAACGGAGCATAATGGGGACGACACGTTGCCGTGAAGTTGGAACTGCGACTAACTAACTTGATTAGATTGGCACCTTGCCGCCTTACGAGACGATAGTTTGTTACACTGCGCTTCAAAAAGGCATAATAACTACAACCCATGGCAGTAGCGAATGTGATTGATCAGACTAATTCGCGCTGTAAATGTTCGTCCACAATGGATGCAAGTGAAAACATGGTCATTTTCACCATCACACACCATCTTACGTCTTACGCGCTCTGTGTGTGACCTATCTGCAATAATTTTCTCCTTTGTCTTTATTCCATTTCTGATATTTGCCCTCCATGCAAAACGCTCGGCAGCGATTTGCTCCCAGTGAGCATTATCAATGCCTGTATCAATCATGTCCCGCTTACTTACACACATCTTTGTATCGTAGTAGAGGCCGACCCTGAGATCTCTTACCATCTGTAATTCACCAAAAACGATGTCCTTTGGTATTCTACCATCATCCATCCTCCTAAAGTGTACTATCCATCTAAGTACAGTATACGAAGACTGAGCATGAAACAAACGGTCACGCAACCTGATCTTTCCAAACTACTACTACTACTACTACTACTACTACTACTACTACTACTACTACTACTACTACTACTACTACTACTACTACTACTACTACTACTACTACTACCACTACCACTACTACTACTACTACTACTACTACTACTACTACTACTGCTGCCGCTGCTGCTACTACTACTACTATTACTACTACAACAACAAGAATAATAATAACAACAACAACAACTACTACTACAACAACAACAACTACAACAACAACTACTACTACTACAAAAACAAAAACTACTACAACAACTACTACTACTACAACAACTACTACTACTACAACAACTACTACTACTACTACAACAACACCTACTACTACTACTGTTAGTGTTACTACTACTACTACTACTACTACTACTGCTACTGCTGCTGCTACTACTACACTACAACAACAACAACAACAACTACTACTACTACTACTGCTGCTGCTACTACTACTACTACACTACAACAACAACTACTACTACTACTACTACTACTACAACAACAACAACTACTACTACTACTACTACTGTTAGTGTTACTACTACTACTACTACTACTACTACTACTACTACTACTACTACTACTACTACTGCTGCTGCTGCTACTACTACTACTACACTACAACAACAACAACAACAATAACAACAACTACTACTATTACTACTACTTCCATACTATCGAGATTTTATAATATACCTAAATGAAAGCTCCATATTGTTTAGCTCAATCGACATTCCTTGTACCCATTTAAGGCTAGGTCAGTTAAAAAGAATCCCCACCTCGAAGTGGCATTGAACCCAAGACCACCAGACCTGCCGGTAGCGTCTTTGTGGTGATGGCTATACAGTTCTTGTAATTAATTTGTATTTATTTCTAACAAGAAGGTATTAGTTTGATATAAGTGAGCTACCGTATGACAGTAGACGGTACTACCTGCGTTCTGTTAGCGCCGAATGTTGGGCGGCGCACATCAAACTCGACACTCCAAATTGTGCCAACGGCTTCAGGTGGAGGAGCGCAATTGGGAGGGTTCAAGCCTTAACCTCATTATCATAATGTGCCATGCTGATAAGCGTGGGCGGTCATGTTTCGCCATCTCACGCAATCACCAGAGTCGTGGATCAACCATCCAGATATTTACTTCTCTACCTTCCCCTTGTTCTTTCCATCTCAATCTTGCAAGTTGTCATCTAGTTCTTCATCAACATCAACAAGTGCCCCGCCGGCTGGCGTAGGACGTTCATGGCTCTCCACAGATCTCGGTCTTTGGTGTTCAGGATAAACTCTGCTGATGATATTCCTCCATGCCACTCAATCCGTCCAGCATCATTTCTCTTGGTCTGCCTCTCTTTCCCTCGATCTTTCCAGTTGTCACGATGTTCTCCAATGCTTCTCTTCTCATCACATGACCAAAGAAAGCTGTTTTGTCTCTTTCATATTGTTGTATATAGTTCTAGTATATTGTATATTGTTCTAGTTTCATTAGCCTCTTTCAGGCAGTCGTTGTTAGTTACTCTGGCAGTCCAAGGAATTCGCAACATTCGTCTTAAAAACCACATCTCTGTTGATTCTAAGTTCTTCCTAATTTGTTCATTTACATTCCAAGATTCGCTGCCATGCAGCAAGACTGGTTCTATATAGCATTTTAGCACTCTCTTTCTTACATTAATTGATAGCAACTTATTGCATAAGATACTCTTCATTTTCTGAAATGCGGCTTTTGCCTGCCCTATTCTGCTTTTAATCTCTGTTGTACATCTTCCATCTGATGTTATCCCTAGGTATTTAAAATTATCCACTTGTTTGAGAATTTTACCTTCTATTTCTATGTCACATTTTGGTGTACCCATTTTCTTTGATATCACCATTGTTACTGTTTTCTTGATATTCAAGGAGAGTCCTTTCTGTGCACTCTCTGTTACAACAATGTCCAACGATTGTTGTAGGTCTGTTGCATTATCCGCCACCAATACTGTATCATCTGCATAGCGTATATTGTTTATATTATATCCTCCAACTAGTATTCATGGCTTCGCTTTGATCTCTGTCATTATTACTTCGCTACATAGGAAGAAGAGATCTGGTGACAAGACACACCCTTTTCGTACTCCTAGCTTTATCTGTTCGTAACTACCCTCTTTATTTCCCATTTTAATTGCTGCTACTTGGTTCCAATATATATTCTTTATTATTCTTAAATCTTTCCCATCAGTGTTGATATCTTCCAACGTTTTAATCAGCTCATCATGTTTTACTTTGGGACGCAGAGGTGTTTCCAAGGCACCAGGGCCGGGTTATATACTGGCCAAGACCTATTGACGCGTCCTCGTCGAGCGTCCTGGGCAACAGGTCCCTTCGGGGTCCTGGCTAAAAACAATAGGATCGCCGATTCCTCCGAAGTCGGAGAGTGTCTGCCTGTACGGCGAGGAACCACCAGTCTGCACACCAATAAGCCAGACATGGGACAACGGATACTCACGCAAAACTCAGGTCCTGTATGACATCACACTGATGTTGGACAACAGGATGCCTTCATCCGACATACAGGACTTCGCGTTGGAGCTCAAGCCAACGAACACAAGCAAGCAAGCAAGCATGTTTTACTTTATCAAATGCCTTAATATAATCTATGAAGCATAAATATATGTCTCTCTGTTTCTCTACTATTGACCTTTCCATTAGTCTTCATATATTGCATTGTTTGTACCTACTGTTCTTCACTAATTTCCATTTTTATTTTCTTTCTTGTTCTTCTCATTATAATTCTGAGTAGAAGCTTAGTGACATGGTTTATGAGGTTAATTGTACGAAAATCTTCGCATTCAATTGCTCCTGCCGGAGCTCCTGGTCTCTTTGGTATTGCTATAAATACAAATTTCAGCATATCGCTCGGTAAATATTTATGAAAAGGTATGGGTACCAGTTTTTCAGAAAGCAATGGCAAACTACTGAAAGTAAACTTGCCAAGAGATGACAACAGCATAAATTAGTTAGTTAGTTAGTTAGTTGAAGTTCCAACTTCACAGCAACAGGTCGTCCCCATTATGCTCCGTTCCTGTGCCAGTGAATATCATTCAAAACGCTCTCCACTGCCCAATGTGAAAAGTGGAAAAGACAGGAGTCTCGACAAACAACAGCCCGCACAGATACACTGTGCATAATGCCGCCGCCAGAATGTCAACACAATAGGCCCCCCACAAAACACCTAGTTCATTTCTGATGGAATCTGCAGTCATTTTCCTATCTGAATGTTTCCTAGATGTTCACCCACACAGTCCACGAAAATACAGTTCATCGCTGATGGCAGTGGCAGTCAACCAGAAGCCCAGCAGCCACGCATTTCTGCATAAGGCAAAAACCGGTAAACTCTGGGATATAGTCATCTGCCATCACTCCGAACATGCAGTCACGTTCCAAAAAACCTCGGGCAGATTCAAAAGCATTTCACACGAAACTCACAGTGTCGCGCCACGCACTCACTTAGTAGCAGGGCGACGGAACTATCAAGCCTCCTTAGTCGCCTCTTACGACATGCGTGGTAGGCTGCAGTGTTACTATTCTTTGCTTACCTTATGGGCCCCGGCAACACACGGGAGAACAGCATAAATGCTGGTATTGATTGTGACGTCCTGTAAAGGACATGCAACTAGCTTTACTACTACTACTATTACTACTTCTACTAGTACTACTGCTACTGCTTCTACTACTACTACTGGTGTGATTATGCTGTTTATATTATCTGTTGTTTTGCGGACATGTGTATATTTGGATGCTTCAGTATGGGTGACTGTTATCATTCTGTGTCACTGATGGTGAGTCAAACAGTACTATTGGCTCTGGCATAATTAGTGCCCAAGAGCAATCAGAATGCACTCATGTCTCACACACAAAATCATATTCAGGATAAACTAAACACACATGATGAGAAGTGACTGTAATTTTATTTCACCGTTTATCTCCCATTGGGACGTAAGCTCCCCTATCCGTAGCTATCTGCGTGCATTTCTGTCCTTGTTCTCCCCACATTAGTCGTTTCTGATTCTGCTTCTTTTCTATGTGTGTGTTTTTAGGTCTTCTCTATTTATTGTGCCCTGTGGGTTCTGGACAAAGGATTTCTAGTGACACTATTCTCAGGTTGTCTCAATATATGGCCTGTCCATCGCCACTGTCTTTTCTTCACCTCTTGGTTCACTGGTATTTATCTAGTTCTCTCCATGAGCTCCACATTGGTGATTCTGTCACACCAGTTTATTACTTATATTTTGCGTTGGCACCAATTAGTGAATTGTAGTTTATTTGTAATTGTTTTCGTTGTTCTCTACCTTTTCGATCATTACAGTATTACTGATTTAATGTTAGAATTGAATATTTTAAGTTTCATTTCTTTTATCTTCTCCAAAGTTCCTTTAGTCATCTGTATTCTTATATCTTTATCTATTCTACCCTAGTTGTCTATATTGTTACCTATCTCGGTGCATGATTCTGTATCTAAAAGTAAGGTTTCACCGAGGGAGATCAGGTTATCATTTGTTTGATTTATTATGATGTCCAAAAATTCACAGGGAAAAGACAAAGATAACATGAGAATAAATCAAGGAAATAACTTAATCTCAAAGGGAAACCTCACTTCAAGAGACAGACCCATAGATCTATCTAGGTAGACAAAGATTGGAGAACAAATATGGATATCAGAATATCAATACAAAAGGCAAAGAAGCTTTTAGTGTACTTTAGTTTAGTCGATGGATCAACATCACAGCACACAGGTGTAACTCAAAAGTGCTCCGTTCTACTCCTAACTCAAGTCTGAGATAGGAGAAACCCAGCTCAGTACACGAACTCTGTAGCACCGGTGAAGATCCTGAAATACTTTGGGTAGATTTTTAATTCAAAATTTTGCCCGGGCAGCGCCGTTAGGCTATTCTTTTTAGATTTCCAACTGCCAAGGGATTTTGTTTTACGTGCGCAACAATACACACGGGTGTCCGATCCCACTACCCAGATACCCGGGGAAATTTTGTTACTAGAAGTCCTTGTGAAAAAATCCTACCCTCACAGGGGCTTGAACCTGGAACCTCCAGCACTCGAGACGGACACCATACCTTGAGACCACTCAGCCCCCCGAAAAAAAAGCACTAAGAAATTTGTAGAAGTCAAAAGAAATTAAAGTGAACACCAACCCCAGAATATTCCATTCTAACATTCAGTCAGTACTACTGCATTGATCAGAAGCACAGATAACAGCTAAAACAATTACGCATAAATTACAAACATTCGCTAATTGGCGCCTGCCCAAATTTGAAGGACTAACAGGACAGCATAGTCAGAATATTAATAAAATATTAGTGGAACTGCGGTGAAGCTGTGGAAATGTAAAAATATAAAATAATACGAAGTAATGCAGCTTTACAAAACAAAGTTACAAACAATACAAGGACGTTGTGGTGCTAGCCTTCATAAGCAAATAAATACATACACAAAACACAACATATAATCACGAAGGCCATCCAGTGATTCTTTTTTGTTTCATCTTTTTATTCTTCTCATCCCGTTCTAATGCCTTAATGTAGTCACTGGAGGGTCTCATTGATTATATGTTCTGTTTTGTATATGTATTTGTTTGCTGATGAAGGCTAGTCGCCGCAACATCCATGTATTGTTCGTAATTCTGTTCTGTAAAGCTGCTTAACTTTGTGCTATTTTACATATTTTTTAAAGGATAACAGAACCACTAATGTGAAAGCTCATGGGGAGAACTAGACACATATCAGCGAATCAAGAGGTGGAGAAGACACGTGCTGGAAAGAACAGACATTGAGAAAACCTGATGATCGTATAACTAGGAAGGTCCTTATCTAGAAGCTACAGGGCAAAATAAATAGAGGATGATCCAAAGACACACGGAGAAGAGAAGTAGAGACAGAAATGGATAACATGGGGACGACGTGAACGGTGCTGCATGGGATAGCTATGGTTAGGATAGCTTGGAGTGAGTTGATTGAGGACCTATGCTCTAATGGGAGAAGTTGATTGAGGACCTATGCCTTAATGGGAGGAGGAGTTGATTGAGGACCTATGCCTTAATGGGAGGAGGAGTTGATTGAGGACCTATGCTCTAATGGGAGGAGGAGTTGATTGAGGACCTATGCCCTAATGGGAGGAGGAGTTGCTTAAGGACCTATGCCCTAATGGGAGGAGGAGTTGCTTGAGGACCTATGCCCTAATGGGAGGAGGAGTTGATTGAGGACCTATGCTCTAATGGGAGGATGAGTTGATTGAGGACCTATGCCCTAATGGCAGCAGGAGTTGATTGAGGACCTATGCCCTAATGGGAGGAGGAGTTGATTGAGGACCTATGCTCTAATGGGAGGAGGAGTTGATTGAGGACCTATGCCCTAATGGGAGGAGGAGTTGATTGAGGACCTATGCCCTAATGGGAGGAGGAGTTGCTTAAGGACCTATGCCCTAATGGGAGGAGTTGATTGAGACCTATGCTCTAATGGGAGGAGGAGTTGATTGAGGACCTATGCCCTAATGGGAGGAGGAGTTGATTGAGGACCTATGCCCTAATGGGAGGAGGAGTTGCTTAAGGACCTATGCCCTAATGGGAGGAGGAGTTGATGAGGACCTATGCCTAATGGGAGGAGGAGTGATTGAGGCCCTATGCCCTAATGGGAGGAGAGTTGATTGAGGACCTATGCCCTAATGGAGGAGGAGTTGATTGAGGATCTATACCCTAATGGGAGCAGGAGTTGATTGAGGACCTATGCTCTAATGGGAGGAGGAGGAGTTGATTGAGGACCTATGCCCTAATGGGAGCAGGAGTTGATTGAGGACCTATGCCCTAATGGGAGGAGAAGTTGATTGAGGACCTATGCCCTAATGGGAGCAAGAGTTGATTGAGGACATATGCCCTAATGGAGCAGGAGTTGATTGAAGACCTATGCCCTAATGGGAGCAGGAGTTGATTGATGACCTATGCCCTAATGGGAGCAAGAGTTGATTGAGGACCTATGCTCTAATGGGAGGAGGAGTTGATTGAGGACCTATGCTCTAATGGGAGGAGAGTGATTGAGGACCTATGCCCTAATGGGAGGAGGAGTTGATTGAGGACCTATGCCCTAATGGGAGGAGGAGTTGATTGAGGACCTATGCCCTAATGGGAGGCAGGAGTTGATTAAGGACCTATGCCCTAATGGGAGCAGGAGTTGATTGAGGACCTATGCCCTAATGGGAGGAGGAGTTGATTGAGGATCTATGCTCTAATGGGAGCAGGAGTTGATTGAGGACCTATGCTCTAATGGGAGGAGGAGTTGATTGAGGACCTATGCCCTAATGGGAGGCAGGAGTTGATTGAGGACCTAAGCCCTAATGAGAGATAAAGTGCGAAAGAAGAAGAAGAAGAAGAGCCAGCAGATTATGGGTCAAGAATCCAACTAATCAATCAGTCATCATCATGTGCCAAGCCGATAAGCGTGGGAGGTCATGTTTCACCATCTAACACGGTTACCAGAGTTGTGGATCAGCTCCGTGTTCTTGTCTCAACCATACCACATGGCCAAGCCATCCAGATATTTACTTCTCTGTCTTCCCCTTGTTCTTTTCCCCTCAATCTTGCCAGTTGCCACCAAGTTCTCCAATTTATTTCTTCTCATAACATATCCCAAAAAAAAAGTGACTGTCTATGTCTAATTCCTCTATATCAGTTTACGGTTTTCATTTGTTTCTTGTAGGACTTGGTCATTGGTTTTTCTGACTGTCCATGGTAATTTTTGCATTTTCATCAGAAACCACATTTCCACAGCCATTAGATGTTTTTCAGCTCGTCTGATCATGGTCCATGCTTCAAGTCCATACAACCATCAATCAATCAATCAATCAATGAACAATAAATATATACTAAAATTTAGAACACAACAGTGTTTTAAAACTATTTATACATCAGATCTATTACATTCTGCAAATACAAATGTTAAAAATACATAAATAATGGACGGATTACACAATCATATTTCATTTTAAATGAAAACTGAAGGCTGTAAACATCACAGACCAGTGAAGCACCTGATAAATAATGCATATTTAGATGTCTGCAGCATGATACGAATACTGTAGCACATCTAATATTCTACTGTAAGAACGTTAGCTGGTGTGTTCAACAGCCTTACACTGGCAGATATTTGTAGGCGAGTACCTTCAGACTCGTCCAGCATGCAATGACGAGTCCATTTTTTGTAATTTGAGATTATGATAGTAGATATATGCCCTTGCATCAAATATTATGCATGTAATATATAATTATGTATTTACATCACATGAGTATACTTATATGTGTGTTTCCATGCTTGCATCTCTGTGTGTGTTTATGTTTTTAAAAAAAGGGGGGGGGGGAGAGAAAGACCTGTAAATTAAAGGACCCTTTATATGCCTTGAGGTGTACAGGTCATTGGTTTTTCTGTCCATCTACGGTATTCTTTGCATTTTCCTCAGAAACCACATCTTCACTGCCATTTGATGTTTTTCCCTGTTTGCTCATTGTCCACGCTTCACACCAATACAAAAGCATAGGTTCTATGTAGCTCCACATCACTCTTTTTCTCGTTGCAAATGACATCTTTTTATTGGTCAGTATGTTTTCCACGCCTTGGTGTACTGGGCATGTGGTAAAAGACACTGATACATGCCTTGAGGTGTACTGGGCATGTGGTAAAAGACACTGTTACATGCCCTGAGGTGTACTGGGCATGTGGTAAAAGACACTGTTACATGCCCTGAGGTGTACTGGGCATGTGGTAAAAGACACTGTTACATGTCCTGTGGTGTACTGGGCATGTGGTAAAAGACACTGTTACATGTCCTGTGGTGTACTGGGCATGTGGTAAAAGACACTGATACATGCCCTGAGGTGTACTGGACATGTGGTAAAAGACATTGATACATGCCCTGAGGTGTATGGGGCATATGGTAAAAGACACTGTTATATGCCCTAAGGTGTACTGGACATGTGGTAAAAGACATTGATACATGCCCTGAGGTGTATGGGGCATATGGTAAAAGACACTGTTATATGCCCTAAGGTGTACTGGACATGTGGTAAAAGACACTGATACATGCCCTGAGGTGTATGGGGCATATGGTAAAAGACACTGATACATGCCCTGAGGTGTACTGGGCATGTGGTAAAAGACACTGTTATATGCCCTAAGGTGTACTGGGCATGTGGTAAAAGACACTGTTACATGCCCTGAGGTGTACTGGGCATGTGGTAAAAGACACTGTTACATGCCCTAAGGTGTACTGGGCATGTGGTAAAAGACACTGTTACATGCCCTGAGGTGTACTGGGCATGTGGTAAGACACTGTTACATGCCCTAAGGTGTACTGGGCATGTGGTAAAAGACACTGTTACATGTCCTGTGGTGTACTGGGCATGTGGTAAAAGACACTGTTATATGCCCTAAGGTGTACTGGGCATGTGGTAAGACACTGTTACATGCCCTAAGGTGTACTGGGCATGTGGTAAAAGACACTGATACATGCCCTGAGGTGTACTGGACATGTGGTAAAAGACACTGTTATATGCCCTAAGGTGTACTGGGCATGTGGTAAGACACTGTTACATGCCCTAAGGTGTACTGGGCATGTGGTAAAAGACACTGATACATGCCCTGAGGTGTACTGGGCATGTGGTAAAAGACACTGATACATGCCCTAAGGTGTACTGGGCATGTGGTAAAAGACACTGTTACTTCCCTAAGGTGTACTGGGCATGTGGTAAGACACTGTTACATGCCCTGAGGTGTACTGGACATGTGGTAAAAGACACTGTTACATGCCTTGAGGTGTACAGGGAATGTGTTAAAAGACACTGTTACGTGCCTTGAGATGTACTGGGAATACAGTTCTAACCTCATATTTTTTATAGACAGGTAAGCACTTAATGAGTGACGTGGTCAGGTCAAAATCACATTGGCCACCTGCCTCTATGGGGATTTAAATACATGACTATCAAGCCATAGTGTTAGCCACTGCACTACCACAGATTATATATATATATATATATATATGGTTATCATACAAGTTCTGGGAAGTAAAAGCAGCCAGCATGTTACTGACCACATCATTCATTGAGTGCTGTCTGGTCTATAACAATATCTGGCTCATCACCACAATAATATCCAATTCGTCCCAAGGCATGGACTAGAATCCTTTATTTCTACTTATTTATGTTAAAGTTAGAAAAGAGACAAAGTTAAGGTGACTCCTGGAAATTTTTTTTACAAAAATAAAGAATACGAGAAAGTCAAACTTCCCTGATCCTAGGGTAGCAAATGAGAAGACTATTCTTCAAGGATTAGGGATAAAACAGTAGGTCTTGTGCGTAAGCTGTGTACGTTAAAATTCTCTAGGCAGTTGTAAATTTTAAAGACTAGGCCTTCATTGACTACTACAATGAAAATTCCAGAGGTTATAAAATGTAATCTAAATTTCTAATTTCATTAGAAAAAAATATTCACAGCATGTAAAAATATCTCTTACACGAATGTGGAAGGTAAGTGGAAACCATCACATTAATTACACAAGATTAAGTTTACGGACAGTCACAAAGGTATAATTACAGTGATGTGACATGTTGACAAATGTGATACCAATCTTCACATGAACAACATAACATTACATATTAAAATGTAGTCTAAACATATGAGAATAAGGCACACAAGATATCACATAAGAACATTGTCTTATTCTTCTTCATTTCACTTTTGGGGAGCATGTGTCACATTTAATTACACACCTCAAAGGTCAGTGTGTCCAGGAGGTTGACATGGCTGAGAGGTTTAACATTTTAAAACTTTTCTGCCCGCGGCACAGTGGGTTACTGCCAAATGCTGGTCAGTTGGACTTAAATGTTGACTTCTTGTTTTCTCATTATAAGTACCTTGCCTGGTGGTGAGGGACACTGGTCATTGAGAAAGCTAACCCTAGCGCAAAATCAGTCCAATGCATTCATTAGTCGTAGTAAACCCCTACACTGGTCAGTTGGACCAAAACATTGACTTCTCGTCCTTGATTTGGGGACGTGAATTACAAGTACCTCTGAAGACGGAGTGGATTCGCCTGATGACGAGTGACACTGGTAACAAGGAAAGCTAATCCACATGCAAAAATCTTTGCATTAGTAGTAGTAGCGCATGTGTGGACTAGGCTTGGGTTAGTAAATGCAGTACCTAGTAAATCACAAACAGCCAATACATGTTGGGGTTGATTGTCAAGGACATGCAACTAACACAAGATACACGACCTACCTAGACCCGTCCGTCTGGTCTGTGCTGAATCACGTCCTGTACAGGACATCCAACTAACACAAGATACATGACCTACCTAGACCTGTCCGTCTGGTCTGTGCTGAATCACGTCCTGGTCACATCCTAATACGGTGTGAAGCTGAAGTACCTGTCTTGCATACCCTGCTAGTTTCTCAGCTTGGAGAGGGGAAGAAGAGCTCTGCAACAGACTCTGGTACAAGGTTAGGAGGACAGTCTCTATACCAAAATCACTTTGATGGATGCAAGTCCATTTCAGACGAGCGGAATGTCAAGACATGGGGGATTAAAGTTTACACTCAGTTTTCCAGGGGAATCACCAACCTCAATATTTACATGTGACCTTTCACCTTCAGAGACTGAGTACCCTTCAGCTGAAATATTTGTTGTACTGCTCATAAGAAATAACAGTCACATTCACACAGACTAAATCAACGGACACTCCATGACATAATGCTGGAAAAAGATGTCTGAAGAACACTGTATCCCACATCCTTAATGTAACTGTACTTCATCTTTTGTAGCCAGCCTTGGTATTACTTAACTCCACATGTCCAATTCTCCTTATGGTGAGATACAAACAAGCAAGCATTAAACAATCAAATAAAGTGGATAGATTAATTATATTTTGGCTGAAATACTTAAAGCGCATAGTCACTTGTACTGCTTCAAATGTGGAGTGTTTGTTATCCACACAGTAATCACAGATACACAATAAATTCTGTCCTCCTGCACAAAATTGGTTGAAAACACCTAAGTGCTGCAGCCTATGCATACACAATTTATTGTGAATTGTGATTATTGTAAGGATAATAAATACTCTACATTTGAAGAGTATCAATGTCTATTATGTTCAGGCAAAATATAATTCATCTATTAACTTCACACGATCTAAAACTCTGCAGTATGGTATGCACTTGACAAGATACAGCGAAATATTATAGGCAACACATTCTGCAATCAATTGTTTACTGCTTGTATGTTGAGATAATTGCCCATTTTCTTGCACATTTCAACTGTACAGGAAAATAGCAAGAGGAAGACAAAGCGATAAATAGCTTGGCTACATAACATAATCGAAACAAGAACACAGACCTGATCAACAATGGTAGTTGTAAAAGATTGCAAATCATGGCCGCCCTTGCTTATCTGGCATGTCATTGGATGATGATGTAAAAACCATTAGTACTAATTCTCTGTCAGTTGTTTCTCCACATTGTAAACATATACAAGAACAGAGAGAACAGAAATGTAAAGACCAAGCTTCTTAAAACATAGTTGCTTGTTGAATTTAAAAAAGAGCAAAGGTTTGTGAAATGTAAAATAAACAACAGAAATAAATGCTCAGATCTGAAATGTTGTGGAGACTATATACACCAACAATGTAATCAGTCAAAGTAAAATATGCATTTTAAATAAAAGGAACAAATCAATTAACAAAAAGTTAGTTGCATTTCCTTCACATGACATCGTAGTAAACCAGAGCATTGTTTTACTCTTTGTGATGTCTTGGCAAGTTTACGTTCAGTAGTTTACCACTGCTTTCTGAACAACGGCACTCATACCATTGTATGAACACCATCGCAAGGCAGTCTGCTTCCAAAATCGCCCGCAGCTGTGCTTCGAATACAGTATGCGGAAATACAAACTGTGTTCGTAACTTCTTCGTCACAGCGCCGGCCATGTAACAAACATAATGTATTTTCTAACATAATTAACTATTCAGTTTTACTAAAACTTAGCAGATCCTTTGTGGAAAATTGCTCTCGTCACTGCCCACCTGAAACACTCTCGTTCCTTCTTCTTCTTTCGTTCGCTTGAAATATGTCTATAACTGCAATGTTGTCTCTTGTATGAATCCTTCACATCAGTGTCCTGCTCAGGGTGCCTTTGATACACTGTGCCCTCTGTTGCACAGGTCTGCACCTGCCTCATCTTTCAGCAACCATTCCATTCATTACTGTTCTTTCTAAACCGCTGAGACTTTTGATGTAGCCAAATTATTTTTATTTCCGAGACATGATGTTCTTCAAGAGCAACATTTCTTTGATGTTTAGATCTGTCAAGATTACTATTCTGGCAAATAAACATTCATTAATTTGCCATTGTTTTCTGAACCTTTCTGGCAGCTGTTCATTTCTGGTCCCTGGTTCACCCTTTGGTCCATTACCTGGCTGGAACAGCTCTCCTGCTTTCTAAGTCATTGAACATATCAACCTTCTAAAACAGAGCTGTTGCTTGGATAATTTAGTCAGGAATTTGCAAACTATGCTAAAATAATGAGGAGCGGCTGGCTGAGTAGCTAGAATGCCGGATTCTCCTTCGTAAGAACCGGGTTAAAATCCTTTGTAACGTGTGGGATTTGTTTCTGTCAGGGGCAAAAAGAAAATCCTAACCTGCACAGTTCGCAGCGACTGCACTAGCCAGGCGACCTTAGTTCCTCAGGATCAAAGACCCCCCTGCCAAACACCGCAAGGTACTATATTGGCAGTAAATGACAGCTAAAGTAATTCAATTGAATCATCTTGCTTACAAACTTGCAAGTGAACAGTCATTGGAGGCAAATTGTCAGTAAATGTTACTAAAAATAAAAATTCCACTATTCTTGCTAACAAATACATACAAAATAATGTATTCCCTTTGTGAATTTAAACACAGATGTCTGTGTTGAAATACACAAAAGCCTACCATTGAAAACCTATGCAAACAGTGCAAGAACATAATCTCATGAAATTATTTTAAAAAGCACTCCAAGAAGAAAACTTTCATAAAATTATTTGTTAAAAAATAGCAAGAAACTACCTCATTAAAAAAAAAGTACAAGTTAAATGTGTTACTGAAAAAAATGTGCGAGGATTGTTCTGTTAAGTTATGATGTCTTCATCATTGCTGTCGAAGTTAGGCACTCGTAAACCATCATGGTCCACAGCTGGCAAATCCTCAGCTAGGCCCCAGTTGCTGTTGAAGTCTGGAGAAGACACGAAAAGTATGCTTTAAAACTTGTTATCATATGTAGTCATTGCTAGTTAGTTAGTTAGTCGACAGATCATCCTCATTGTACATCGAACCATTCAGTCCATAAGTGTTGAGATCCCCTCCTCAGTAAATCTCGTAGCGTGTAGCGACTCACGACACCAGTAGATGGCAATTAGCGGTTTGGGGCCAAAACACCCAGGGCACCACAGGAGCGCCAAAACAACAGCCCCCTAGGGATCCAACCCCCGGGGCCCCGCCCCCCTAGGCCCCGGGGCGCACACCAAGCGGTGAACCGTCCCGGAGCGCACACACCAGTCGCCCGAGCCGCCGATTTAGAGGGTATCATCCGCAGACATACCAAGATGCGCACCGCGAAGAACAACTGTAAGTGGCTACGGCTACGTTCCACGGAGCCCTGCAATCGAAGCTGTATGAGGGACTACTGCAAAGTCCATGCAGTGCTAATACGGAAGGGTTCATTTATTAAACCATGTCGGAAATGTGGGAAGGGGGTCAACAACCTCCTAGAACTATGCAAAGAATGTGGATATGACAAGGAGTATCACCGAATCTGGTACGAAGAGAATGTAAAGGACTATAATGCAGAGATTCGTCGAATTGCTAAGATTATAGTGGATTGAACTTTCAATTAGAGAGAGGTGAAGTCATCAGTGTACTTACACACCGGCTTGTTAGAGACTGACAGATCTGTGTATTTAGCCATGCCTACGCTGGTTCAACTGAAACAGCAAGCCCGCGAGTATGGCATGCCATACAGTGGGAGGAGGAAGGCCGTTCTTGAGGGGGAAATATCCAGAGCGCGTGAGATGGCTAGGGCCTCCCTGCTCGAGAAGAACCCCAATCTACATGGGGCACGACTTGAAGCAGGGATTACCACCGCTCTGAGATTTGTACATGGTACCGCCGCGGACCGAGCCGCGATCGTCGCCGAGCGACGACACCGCGCCCGGCAGCGTGCTCAACGCCACGCCGACCTTGAAGCAGAGTTCCTTGCCCGAGCTGATAGAGTGCGGGATGTAGAGTATGATGATGAGATGGCTGCTTTAATTCGCAACGCACCTGAATTGAAACTCGTCCGGGAGATTGAGGGGAGCCTGAGAAAATATGAAGCAATCGTCCCAGAAGAGGGTGACTATGACGAGCCTGAAACATTTATGATTTCGATGGAGCCCGCCATCAAAGCTCTGGTAGTAAAAGGGTTGAGGGATTATGGCAGTGTTAAAATGCAGCTGTATCTCCACCTAAAATACTCTCGCCTCACCCCAGAAGGTGAAGTGATTACTGCCATCGCCGCCCATGGAAGCAGGAACTATGAAGTACTGCATGAGGGGGATATTGCTGAGGGGCTGGACCTGGCCATAGCCAAGATATTCGCCGACAGTGAATGCTTCACCACAGATGGCTCTGATTGGTCCTATCATGCGTGTGTGCAGCTCGATCTCTACATAGTAAAATACCAACCATTCCGAGGCTCTAGCTACTTCGCGACTCCCAGCTTCATTCCACCACGTAGTGTTGTGAATGTAAAGAATGAGGACAACCGCTGCTTTGAATGGGCCATACTCTCAGCACTCTACCCAGTAGCACATGGAGAGCATCCTGATAGGCTCAACAATTATAGAGCCCACCTGGGAGAGCTAAACTTTGAAGGAATCGAGTTCCCTGTGCAGCTGACCAGCATTGGTAAGTTTGAAAAACAGAATCCTACCATAGCCATCCGGGTCTTTGGGTGGAAAGAAGGACCGACCATACTCCGAACCAACAAACTCCAGCGCACCCAAATCAACCTCATGCTCCTACGCAAGGATGAGAATAGACACTATGTCTGGGTCAAGGATGTGGGGCGGCTTCTATATGGGAACAGTAAATACGAGGGTAAGAAGTATCCATGTCTCAACTGTCTCCATGTACACTCCTCTCAGGAAACCTTGGACCAACATGTGCCACTCTGTCAAGGTATCAACACAGCCTGTCAGGTGAATGTCATGCCTAAAGAGGGAAAGATGAATTTCAAGTCCCTCCAGAAACAGATGAGGGCACCATACATCATATACGCAGACTTTGAGACCTTGAACGTTCCAGTACATGGTGCGGCAATGGATCCAAGCCAGAGCAACACGCGCCAGCTGGCCCAGCAGCCCCCCTGTGGCTTCGGCTACACCATTGTACGCTGCGACGGCCTCACCACAAACCCTGTCATATATCGGGGGGAGGATGCTGCCGATGAATTCCTCAAACGCTTGGGACAAGAGCAGGCCACCATCCACCACAAGTTACAGCGGCCGGCTCTGATGGTGCTGGGGCAAAAAGACCGTGAAGACTTTGCCTCCGCCACCACCTGCCACATCTGTAAAGAGCCGCTGGAGGAGGACAAGGTGAGAGACCACTGCCATATTACAGGCAAATACCGGGGTGCAGCCCACAATGTCTGTAATCTGGCATGGCGCATCAATAGAGACAAGCTGAGGATACCTGTAGTCTTTCACAACCTCAGAGGATACGACTCCCACATCATCATGCAAGCGGCCGGCCGTCTGGACTGGGGAAAAAGAACAGTCTACAAGAAGAAGAAAAACTGGCCAATGGCAAACCAAACAAGTAGACAACACAACAATCACCTGCATACCAAACACCCTAGAGAAGTACGCCTCCTTCACCATCGGACAGCTGCAATTCATTGACAGCCTACAGTTCATGAATAGCTCTCTAGACACCCTGGTAGGGAACCTCAGCGAGCTGACACACTGTGGCAAATCAATGGGTCTGACACGTAGAGGCAACGACATAATCTCAAGATGTGAGACGTGCAACACTGAGAAGCACACCCCCTGGGCTGTCTTAATGAGCAAGTTCAGAACCACGCTAAGCCAGAGCCAGTCACACCTCCTTCTCCGTAAGGGTGTATACCCCTACGAATATATGGACAGCTTCGAGCGCTTTGCAGAGGACCGCCTACCACCCAAAGAGGCATTCTACAGCAAGCTCACCCGAGAAGGAATCAGTGACTCTGATTATGCCCACGCCCAGAAAGTGTGGCAGGAGCTCGATTGCAAAACACTCGGAGGCTACCATGACCTATACCTGAAAACAGACGTCGGTCTGTTGGCTGATATGTTCGAGGCATTCCGAGACACCTGTATGGAGGTATATCAGCTCGACCCAGCCCACTACATCAGTGCACCCGGCCTGGCATGGGACGCACTCCTAAAAAAGACGAAGGTGCAACTCGAGCTCCTAACCGACTTGGATATGCACCTCCTCTTTGAGAAGGGTCTCCGAGGGGGTGTGGCTATGGTCTCCAAGAGGTATGCTAAGGCCAACAACCCCAAGACTTCAGACTATGACCCCACAACACCCAATTCATGGATCATGTACCTCGATGCAAATAACCTGTATGGATGGGCCATGATGGAATACCTCCCCACCGGCGGGTTCCAATGGGCCAATCCAACTCTCGAGGAGGTACTCAACACCCCCGACAACGCCCCTGAGGGATGGCTTGTTGAGGTTGACATGAAGTACCCAGCACATCTACATGAAGCCCACAGCGACTATCCACTAGCTCCAGAAACCATGACCGTCCCAGAGGCCTGGTTGAGCAGCTATCAGCGCGAGCTCCAGAACAAACTGGGGGGTAAGTTCACGGAGCAGACAAAGCTGGTACCTCACCTCCACAACAAGGAGCGATACGTCGTCCACTACCGCAATCTCAAACTCTATCACAGCCTCGGTCTAGAGGTCACCCAGATCCACCGAGCCATCAAGTTCAATCAGTCCCAATGGATGAAGGCCCTACATAGAGATGAACACCTCTCTACGAGCCCAAGCCAAATCAGAATTTGAGAAGGACTTCTTCAAGCTGATGAACAATGCCGTCTTCGGGAAGAGTATGGAGAACTGTTCGCAAGCGTATCAGAGTCAACCTTGTCAGAGGCACCGAGACTGACCGACTCCGAAAATTAATCGCCAGCCCCAACTACGAATCGTGTAGAATCTTCAACGGTGGACTGGTGGCGGTGCACAGCATCAAGAACAAGGTCCAGCTGAATAAACCCGTCTATTGTGGGCAGGCCATCCTGGACCTATCCAAGCATCTCATGTACGACTTCTGGTACAACCGGCTTAAACCCCAATATGGTAAAAGACTCCAGCTCTGCTACACAGATACTGACTCCCTTCTACTTCAGGTGGAGACTGAGGATGTGTACGCAGACATGAAGGCCCACCCTGACTGGTACGACTTCTCTGATTATCCGCGTGACCACCCCAACCATTCGACTGCGAATAAAAAGGTGGTCGGCTAAATTCAAAGACGAGTGCAATGGTCGTTCGATAGCCGAGTTCGTCGGTCTCAGACCAAAGATGTACTCAATCCTAGAGGAGGCCACCAACATCAAGAAAGCCAAAGGAGTGGCTCGGACAGTTGTGAAGAAGGACCTCAGACACGAACACTACAAGGACAGTCTGTTCAGCCAGCGTGAATACAAACACACACAGGTTGCCATCCGAAGCAAGGGCCACCAGATAGGAGTTTATGAGATGAACAAAACATCTCTGAGCCCCATGGACACGAAAAAGTGGATTTGTGCTGATGGTATCAACACTAGGGCCTACGGTTTCCTAGAATCCTGCTAGGGGGTAGCTGTGTGTCTGGAGGAGCAATGAGCAGCTCCTCGCGCACAAAACCACGAGCCGGCCCATCCACCAGGTAGTAAAGAGTGGGCTGTCCCTCTTGCTGGGTGATATGACTAATCCTGTGCAAGGTCAGCGACCATGTAGGATCAGTGGCCCGACGCAGGCCCCCTTCAAGCTCGCCCGCCGAATAGAGATACCTGACCTGCGAGTCGGCTGGAATCACCGGTTCCTTACGCCCGATAGCGCGGCGGGCTGGCGCGGCTGGAGCGTGGGAGACGGACGAATCCTTAATCGCCTCAGCCGGCTTCCTACCAGTCAAACGAGTCACCTCATTATTGATCGCAGCGACTACCTGGGGCAGAGCTCTCACCCATTCGACCGACCGTTCATCTGAGCCTCGGGCAGCGAGCAACAACTCCTGGGCATATTGGGCCCCGAACAGTCTCTCTGCCAGAGTGCGATTGAACCGCTCGACAATAGCCTGCTGACGATGGTTCCCAGCCTGCCCACGACGTACCTGTGTCTTATGCTTAGCCACCAGCTGACTGACAGCACCCATAAACTCCCGCCCGGGGTCAATCTGCAAAAGATTAGGCCACCTGAGCGGCCCACGTTTATAGATCCGCCCAAGCGCTGATGCGACCGCGTCGCTACTCTTGTCTGTTAGCGGCTCAGCCTCCTTATAGCGCGAGGCAACATCGACCACCGTCAAGGCATACCTATAGGTCCTGGCCGTGCGGCCAGAACCAACACGATCATGTGGGAGAAACAAAAGATCTGCTTGATGGACGGCATTCGGTGTGGACTCGGCGATGTGGGGTCGTGGAATATAGCGAGGCCGCGGCAGGTAGATTTGCCAGATAGCCTGCTTCTGAAGCCACTCCCTAGCCTCAGTCTCACTGACCTTAGCCGCAGCAGCCAACTTTTTCACGGCTGAATGTCCTTTCCAATAACCTTGCGGGCTGTAGTAAACACGCTCCATTATTGTAAGGCCATATCACATATCTCTATAACAACCATCCCAAGAGGGAGCCCAAGACGGGGATGTCCTTGATTGGTGAATTGGGCCCAAAGATGATTCCTTTCCCACTAACAATCTGACTCTTCCTTCCACCACACACAATGCAGGTGCCACGCTTAACCGGTCGCCCATTCTTCATCCTGCTAATCGTCCCACCCTTAGTGGGGGTCTGTCTCTTACACCGAAAACAATACATATTGATATACTACAGATGTCTATATATTCAAAACGAGGGAGCACCCATACCAAAGCGGCTCTTGGCCGACATCAGGGCCGAGACTATGCGGGCATCGCGACTCTCCCAGTCGGGGGCAGATGCTGCAATATTTTCAGCCGCCGCGGCTAGGACATCATCAGCAACGTTGCGGTTAGCTGTATCGCTATGAGCTGCATAAGCAATGTCGTGAGCCTTGCAGGCGCGGTCGAGTGTGTTGACCCCCTCATAGCCTTGGGCCATCCGCTTATCTAGTTTAGTGAAAGGGCCACAGTAGCTATATTTCCCTGTATTCTGGAACGAGCCTCCAGGAACATCCTCAGAGCTGACGCCCTCAGGCAGCCTCATATGCAGCTCAGGCAAAGGCAACATATTCAGTGCTTTGTTGAGGAGCCCCATACCAACAATCTGGCTCTTCTTAGCACCGCAAACTTCACAGAGACCGCGCCTGGTTATTCGACGATTTTTCAGCACAACCTCCGACTCCTCCAGCGTAGGAGTCTGCTTCTTACAGCGCAGGCAATACATATTGAAGATATTGCAAATATGTATATATTTAAAATGGAGATAACCAACTTCGACCTTGAGGACAAAGCCCGCCACCACCACCACTGGCTGCTGCCGGACACCGTTCGTTGTGTCGTGTGCGGGCCATCGGGGTGCGGAAAAACAAACATGATGCTCAACCTACTACTGAAGCCGGGCTACCTAAACTATGACCGACTGCACCTGTACTCGAAGTCTTTGGGACAGGACAAGTACCAGTTCCTCCAGGATTGGGCCGAGTCTGTCGGGGAGGTTGCGGGGCAAAATATTGCCTCCTGTCATAGCTCAGCCGAAGACATCATCCCCGTTGAGGACCTGAACCCTGAAGAGAGAGCTGTCATGGTCTTTGACGATGTCATGCTGGAGAAGCAGGGACCGATCGAGAAGTACTTCTGCCAGGGCCGGCACGGCGGTGCCGACACATTCTACCTAACCCAGAGCTTCTTCAGAATTCCCAAGCAGGCCATCCGTGACAATGCCAATCTATTGGTGATCTTCAACCAAGACACGAAGAACCTGCGCGCCATCCATGACTCCTATGTTGGTGGTGATATGCCCTTTGATGAATTCAGGGAGTTCTTCACAGAGTGCACTAGCAAACCTTACGGTTTCGCAGTAATCGACCTGACCAGCAAGGCCCACGATGGTAAATACCGATGTGGATTCGATCGGTTCTATATCCCAAAGTCTTCTATTTAAATATATGTTATTATTATGATAGCGACAACATGTGGGCTGATGTGACTAACCAAGCAAAGCGTAACGCTTTTGTGAAGGATTATCTAGCACGTCGGGACCGCCTGAAGCAGCGGTTTCTGGCGGAGAGGGTGGGGGAAGCAGATTTACAACAGGAGGCAGCCAAACTCTTCACACCAATTACTAAAACTGTAGCAGATAGGTCAGCGCAACAAACGGGGGCAATAAGCCAAATGGTCAAAGCTCAGACCAGTGAGTTGGCTGAAATAGCAGACAAACAGACCGGTGAATTGGCTAGACGGACAAACAAACAAGCTAACGAGCTAGCTCAGGCCATTGTGGCATTGAACAGGGCCATTGAGGACAGAGCCAGAGCCCTGGAGGAGGCCAGAGCAGAGGCGGCCAGAGCAGATGAGGCCATAGCCCCAGAACCCCCTTCAGGACCTATTATAATTGATGTAGATCAGGGCTTGGACGAGGAAATTGTTAGTGGGAAATATAAGTACCCAATGCCTAGCACACTCCTCCAGGAGCCGGATGATGTACTTCACGGCATCCTTGATGGCGCCGCAAAACTCAATTCAAATACACTCGGGGGGAAGAAGAGGAGGGCCGGCGTCACTAGGGTAGAGATTGAACAAATAGATCGAGATATTGCAGCTATACAAGCATTCAGGGAGCGTGTTAAAACTATATTGGACAATCGACAAGAGGTTATCGTCCGTGGGAATGGGTTGAAACTCCGAGGGAGCAAATTCGGCACCCTAACTATTGATCCCGCAGCTCTGGCTGCGGGCCGGTTGCAAGCTTTTGATGGGGACACCCTAGTATTGTCGGCTCCGGCCGATGAGACGCTGTACGATCTCCTAACCAAGCGGTTCGTCAAAACAAGACAATACACCCCACAGGCTATTGAGACATTTAGCCAGCTGGCCCAACTTGCCAAAATACCAGTCTATAGCAAAAAAGGGAAAAAATACGGACTAATCCGAGGTAGTGGTGTATTATACTACAACGACCCCAACACTTTGGTGGAGCGCCTAGCCCTGTTAGTAGCTTCGAAGGAGGCGGGGAATACAGGTGTTGACACAGAAATATCTGCGATACTGGATGAGCTTATGCGTAGTAGAGTGATCTCTACGGAGCAGGCCATCAAGTTGAACAGAAGAATCTTTGTTCATTAAACATGGAGCTTCAAGTGTTGCAGGACATCCGCGACCGGCTCGCAGCGGTGGAGGTGCGACTCGCACCGAAGGAGAATATATCCCTGGTGGTAACGTCGGATAAAAGCGACTGGACAACCTACTACTCCCCAGCGCTGTACCTTGACCCCCAGAAGTCATACGAGCTGGCCTTGCTGAATCTAGAGACCTACAACTCCATCAGCAATGTTAACTCCACCAACAATACTTTTGTCTACCGTGTGGGGAAGAAGGAGTGGAAAACTATCACTATAGAAGAGGGGGCTTATGAGCTCGCCCAGATCAATCGAGAGATTCAAAGAAAGATGGAGGAGGCCAAGGATTGGGATGAGAAGGCCGAGGAGAAGTATTACATCACCATAGGACCCAACCCTTCAACCCTTCGGGCTTTTGTCAAGATAACCAGCCCCGACTATGAGGTTGATATGGGTGCTTCAACTTTGCGCAAAATCCTGGGGTTCGACCCACAAATACTGACTAAGGGCTATAAAGAAGGGGAGAAACCAATAGACATCTTCCACGTGAATAGCATTCTAGTCAATTGCAATGTGGTGAGTGGGTCTTACCTCGGTGGGGGGTCCCACCCCACCATCTACTCATTCTTCCCCAACGTGTGCCCCGGCTATAAGATCTTAGAGTCTCCCAGAACTGCTGTCTACCTCCCCATCTCCCAAGCTGGTAGTATACACGGCATACGCGTCTGGTTGACTGACCAAGACGGTGCACAATTAAACTTTAGAGGTGAGCAAATAACTATAAGGCTACATATTCGCAGTGTGTAACCATGTATGTTTTCCCAAGACGTCGGAGACGGGTAGGTGGGGGGATGTTCGATTGGTTGGGCTCGGCAGCTCGGGCGGTTGGAAGTCTGGTCTCTTCAGGTGCTAAGGTGATACCCAGCGCTGTCAGTAAAGTTGCCAAATTTGTTGGCAGCCCCTTAGTTAGGAATGTGGCCAAGACGACGGAGTCTGTGGCCTCCGCAGGTGCGGCTGCCAAGAAGCTGGTGGACGCGCTCAAGCCTTTGCCACCCCAGCTGAAGAGGGAACTCACAGCTAAGAGCGCTGAGGTTTTAAAGCAGCTCGCTGTCCAGCCCACTATCCAGCTCGCTGTCCAGCCTGATGTCCAGCCCAGTCTGGAGGCGTTGGATATCGCCAGCCGGGGAGGAGGTTTCAAGACAATTAGAGATAAGTCTAGACGTTTATAATATCACCATGGACGAGCAACGCACTTCCATGCTTGAAATTACCGAGCCTGTACATACCGATGAGGGTATTGAATCCTTTGAGTATCGGGAGTATGAGTCGCAGAACCCTGCTGCCCTCAACCAGAATAACACCATCCAGATTGATATACACACTCAGGATACCTTCACTTGCCCTTCCAAGAGCTATCTTCTTGTAGAAGGCCGGCTCAGATCGTTTCGAGAGGAACATTATGATGCGAATAGTCTGGTAGCTTTGGTTAACAATGCGGTCGCGTTCATGTTCAACAAAATACGTTACCAACTCAACAACAACACCATTGATGATGTGTCATATCCGGGGCAGGCCACCACCATGATGACTCTTCTGTCGTGTGGGGAGGACTTTGCTTGGGGCGAAGGCCTCAATATGGGTTGGTATAAGGACTCTGATGTGGGGGCTGCTGCGGCGGGGAATTCCGGTTGGGAAAGGCGGCGGCTTATCATGATGGGTAAACCTACAACTCCGGGCAACTTCAGTTTCTGTGTCCCACTCAAATACTTCTTTGGGTTTTGTAATGATTATCAGAAGGTGCTCTATGGTGTCAAGCAGTCCCTACTGCTAGATCGTCAGAACGACGCTCAGGCCATCCACCGCAGTAGTTTCAGGCGGGCGGCTGTGCCCGCCGCGGAAGGTAGAGCCGCCGTAAGCGCTGTGGTCCCCCCACCAGAGGGTAGGATTGAACTGTCTAAGATTGCCTGGATGATGCCTCACGTTATTCCCTCTCTAACCTATATGAGCTCGCTGATGACTCTGATAGAGAATAAAGTTAGAGTGCCTGTGGCTTTCCGCGCCTTACAGTGTGATAGTTTGGCAGTGCCGCAGTCCACATCCTTCACCTGGCAGTTGGGAGTTAAATCCCAAACAGAGAAGCCTCGGTGGATCCTGGTGGCTTTTCAAACAGCTCGTGAAAATGATCAGACGAAGAACAATGCCATATTTGATCATGTGCGGGTGAAGAATATTCACGCCCTGATCAACAGCGCACGCTACCCCCTAGTGGATCTGAATGTCAACTTCGCTGAGTATAGAACCTCTCGGGCCTACAAAGCTTTTGCAGACTTCAAGGAGGCGTTCTATGGTATTACCAGCCGGGAGTCGTCCAACCTGGTGAGTCCTATAGATTTCGTGGCCCTCTACCCCATACATGTTATTGATTTGCGGGCCCAGTCTGAGGCTATTAAGAACGCTGTTCAAGCTATCACTCTCAAGGTGGAGTTCGATGTTGCTGTGCCTGCAGACACCAAGGCTTTCGCTGTGGTCATTGCAGATAAGTCTCTGTTCTTAGAATCTGACGGCAGGAAGTTTACTACAGTCTTGAATTAAACACTAGAGATATAGTGAAATGACTATGGCGCTGGTATCATATGGGCTGAGCCTCTCTCCGGGGCAGAAAGAGACGTTGGTCAAGGCGGCGAAAGACGGCACTGGTGCCACCCTACGTCTGAGTGTGGGGCAGCTGCACGGTGCTGATAAAGTCGGCCTGACCCAACGTCAGATTAACCACATTAAGAAGAATGTGGCGGTGGGTTCTGGGGCTGAGCTGGTCTTCTCGAAGAGCCAGATCAAAAAGATGGTTAAGGTGGGTGGGTTTTTCCCCGCCTTGGGGGCTGTGATCCCTCTCTTGGCTAAGGCGCTCCCCTGGTTGGGTGGATTGGGGGGGTTGATGGGCGGAGCTGCTGGTGTGGCACAGGCAGTTGATCAGGCTCGTCATAACCGGGCGATGGAGGGTCGGGGTTTTGGGGATGACCTTCTGGGTAGGGTGATGCGTGAAGTGGGTGGTGTGTCTCGCAGTATTGAGCAGTTTGGCCGCCCGAGGAAGGGTCAGGGTTTAGGGGAGGATGTTATGAAGTTGGCCGGGCGGCCTCAGCTGGGGGGTTTAGGAGAGGATATTTTGAAGTTGGTGTTGGCCAACCAACCTGGTCTTAGGGACATGCTGGGGGTGGGGGGTAAGGGTGTGTACCTGGCTAGAGGTGGTAAGGGGATGAAAAAAAAGAAGCATTAAGCAACTTTGATATTGAGAAGGTGGCTAAGGATATACCCCACTTCCGCGGTGTGTTTATGCGCGATGGTCTTCCCGCAGCTCTACACAGCCCGGAATGTGGGATTGTCAATCTAGACTCGTCAGAGGGTGAGGGGACCCACTGGGTGGCTTATTACAAGGCGGGGCCTATGGCAGTTTACTTCGATAGTTTCGGGCTTGACCCACCCCAGGAGATCCTGGATTATCTAGGGTGCCCCGTGCGCACCCAAACTTTTCAGTTGCAGAAGGCAGACGATGTGATCTGTGGTCATTTATGTCTTCATGTGCTTCGTGGGCTGGCGGGCGGGCAGCAATTTGAAGACATAATACTGCGTATGGTATAGACCATGTCTGTTGGAAAGTGCAACGGAGGTACAGTTGTCCAGCTCAGCCGAGCTGGGCTCGTGAGCAAGTATGGGGACACTATGCAAGGTACACTATCCATGGGTGGGTTTCGCCTCACTAATGTGGGGGAGCCTTCGGGACCTAGTGATGCCGCTACGCGTGGTTTTACGGAGCGGCTCTCTAAACGGGGAACGATGACAGAGGAACTCAATATGGGCACCCATAGAATCGCCAATGTCGCTGAACCGGTGGGAGAGCAAGATGTGGCCACTAAAAAATATGTTGATGTGCAACATAGAGCTGCGCTGTTAAATACCCAGTCTTTGGGTAAGACCTTCTGGAATGCTACAAAAACATATATACAAGACCGATTCGGTGGTGATTGGGCGTTGTGGTTTGAGGTAAAAAGTCCCTATCTTGGGTGCTCAAATAATAAACCCATTTACCTTTCAAATATGGGAGTACTGCCATGCATACTTAACTTCGCTGATGGGGTATATGTAGGCTATGAGGCAGGTCAGTTCTACCTTAAAGGTGATGATAAGGTTTACACCCTTAGTTTGGAGGTGAACAGCCGGCCCCCGGCCTGAATATATCGATCGTCCTATCCCAGGGAGCAAACTATATATCAAGCTCCTTCTTAAGGATGGGCCTTTTACAAATTGGGGGGATGTTATGCCAGGCCTTCAAGTAAAATCTCTAGCTCGCGAGGCGGTGGGTTGGGTTATTGTTACTTTCGGTGGAAAAGTGGAAGTTACTGATGACCGAATTGCAGTAAACATACTTAAGGATGCTAGGGGTGTTGATACCATCAATCTGAGAGAAGTTAAGGTTTCACCGTGGGTTCATCTTATAAAACTTTTGTATACCATCAACCCTGTCACTGAGGAGGATTCAAAACGTATAACCACGAATTGAATATATAGGTGCACTACTATACAATGGCGCCCGACCAGACCTTTCGTCTTCAAGAGATCACTAGACTACAGAAGAGTTTGGAGGCTGAGCATGAAAAACGGTCTCTATTGTATAAGAAGTACCATCGGATTGTGAATGTCTTGGATGGGATTGATACAGCACTGATTACGGTGAGTGTGGGACTTCTGTCAACAGCTATTGCAGTCCCAGTCGTCTTCGGTCTAGAGATAGGCGCTCTCGTATGTGGGCTATTGGGGGCGGCCGGCAAGTTGGTGACCCGCAGATGTGCACTTAAAGCCAAGAAGCATGACGAAATCAGGATTTTGGTTGAAATCGAAACTTTCAACAATCTCCGATCTTGTCTCGGCGGCCTTGCAGGACCAGGAAATTTCTGATGCGGAATTTAAATTAATTCTGAATGAATCAGTGAAATTTCGACAACAGCAGGCTGAAATTCGACGCAAACTTTCTGCCGACTTGCACCAGAAAAAAGAGCTTACTGACTTCACCCCACCAGTCCAGAAGCCCGCCTGCTAAATAGCCCGCTAGATAGCGCGCTCTTTTTTCATAGCCTCTTTCACCTCGATGAATTTCTCCAAGGGGTCGTCTACTGGCAAATCTCTTGTCAGAGCCACATAGCGCTCAGCTAGTTCACTATCACAAGTGTGGCACATATCGAATGGTTGCTGTACTACCGTATTACAGATAGTGCACCCAAACACATTCCTACCCTTTTTAAGTAGTTGGAGGTGTTTGTAGCAGAACTCGCCGCGGCACCTGCGATCGCACCGGATCGAGGCCCCTTCTTGCACAAGCCACTTACAATTCTTCATTTTAAGTTTGAGTCGCTAGTCTCTAATTCTGAACTCCGCTCTGGGCCGCGCAATTTTCTTACCGAGAAAAAAATTGTCCCGCTCGCGCGGCTCATAAAACTTGTCACGCAGAAACAAAACGATCACGCTTGCTCCGTTCAGTCACGCTACATCCGGCGTGATCGTTTTAAGCGGAAGTGTGTTGACTGGCGCGCAAGTTTGGATTTATCCAGAGCGAAAAGGTATGTTGCAGAACCATACATCGTGCAGCCACCGATACATCGCCGCTCCACGGTTCACTATCCCAGTCAGCTTCAAATTGGCAGGCTAGACATTCACCCGTTCTACACATCCTCCTCAGCGATTGTTTCCAAACAGTCTGGTGGAACATCCTAAGGACCTCCAACCCCAAGGAGTATGAATGATTATAGTTCCCCCACCTATTCTTCTGCCTTGGCGTCGGATGATCCGGAGATGATAGTCGCAAAAGCGTCGTCTTGAGGGCTTTCCACAAAATGTTGTGGGACTCTTGAACCATTGGCATGTAGGCATGTCTCTGAAACACCATCCAGTTTCATACCTCTATATGGAAGCAGCTTGATGTCGGTCTTCCTCTACAAACTTCCTAATCATCCTATGGAAGACGTCTAGCGTACAACGCTCACACATCTCATAAGGACGCTTAACCCCCCTCTCACAGAATATACACTCTTCTATGGTCACACCCCGCTTCGCTTGTGCATTGTGCCTTGAACAGAAAAGACCAACACAAGGACCGACCGCAGCGCAGCTCTGTGCCGAGTTTGAGCCACTCACAACCATTCATCTTGATATACCCTGGGAGGTTGTAGCTCTAATTCACTTGCGGTGGTGCATTATAATACGACGACGTCCCCTGCGCGACTCTTCAAATCTTTGGTAGTTGCACCAAACCCCTGGGGGGTGGTAGTGGGTCCACTCTCCATCGGTATTCCTCCAACAGTACATACGCTGTCGTGTTGGATTCGCTTTTAGCCACTGATGTGTGTCCATGGTGTGTACCTCATACATACTATATCTCTAAGTAGCGCTCCGGGACGGTTCACCGCTTGGTGTGCGCCCCGGGGCCTAGGGGGGCGGGGCCCCGGGGGGTTGGATCCCTAGGGGGCTGTTGTTTTGGCGATCCTGTGGTGCCCTGGGTGTTTTGGCCCCAAACCGCTAATTGCCATCTACTACACCAGTTCTGTGTTGGTTTATTACTATTCTTTGGCTTCATGCGTAGTGTTCTTGTTTGGCCAACCTCTTTGTAGTCATAAAGTGAGTTCATCATCATCATCATGTGCAATGCTGATAAGCGTTGGCGGTCATGTTTCCCCATCTCACACAATCACCAGAGTCATGAATCAGCTCTGTGTTCTTGTCTTGACCTACCCTTGTGGCCAAGCCATCCAGGTATTTACTTCTCTGCCTTCGTCTAATTTCTCTAATCAGTTTACGGTTTTCGTGTTTCTTGTAGGACTTGGCCATTGGTTTTTCTGTCTGTTGTAGTTGTAGGTTATGGTCTCCAATTTCAAGACAGCAGGCAGAGGGTCTTTTTTTTTTTGGGGGGGGGGGGGGGGGAGACAACAGCTATGGTCATCGACCAGTGCAGTAACTGTTAAGAAGGAAAGCAATGGAAACTACCTAGAAAATCATGTTTGGTCAATTCATAAAGTGAGTTATCTTGTTGTTTTGTCAAACCTGTAGTCTGGTATATCCCAGATGACAGGCATTTCAGTTGGGTTTACTGTCTCTAACCTTTGACTGTCCTCAGTCTAGGCAGCAGAATTGTGTGTCTTGTTTGGTCTGGTCCTTACCTATCACCCTGAATTTAAGACATTACTTTAACAGTATGTAAACTACTGTCAGCATAGTTCTTTGCTGATTCAGTGCCAGACAAAAAGAAGATTTGGACCAACAAAAATGGATGACAGAGAATGGGAAGTAGGAATGTGTCAAAGATATGACTCAAAAGTTGTTAATATGGTAGCAGACATGTTGTATTATATATTAAATTAAAGGGCATTGCTTAGGGAAGACCAGTGTATTTATGCCCATGGCAGATACGAGAAGTTGCTTAAGACCATTAATTATCCCACGACACTTACTCAGTTAAGGACACTGGGATATGCAAGCCATTCTACCCCCACAAGGAAGAGAGGTGGAATAGGGTGTCAATTGTATGTCAAAATTGCTACAAAGATAATAAAATACACTCCACGGCAGTTACATTTTGTAGGAACATGAAGTGTCACATACACTAGACCATTGTGTACTAGATGACTGCAGCAGTTCCCTTCTAAACCACCTCTCCTTCCTAGACAAATCTCTGGTACCCTTATGAGGCCGGACCAGCTCCACCATTATATGAGTTTGCATGGTATGAAGCTGCATCCATAAGTAGTGTGTACAGAAACAAACACCATCCTTATGCTCAACCATCCAAATGGACATGTCACATGTGCATTGACAGTGGTTCAAAATGTGGAAATAAATGCAATCTTGCCGCTACTGTTGACTGATCATTAAACCATACTTCTGGTAAGCCACTACTCTAGCCACTATGCTACAGGCGGAGTAGATCAGAGATGAATACATCAGGCTCATCTCACAGTGTTGCCTGTTTGGATTTTTCACAAAAATAAGAAAAATGCTGGTATACTGCCCCTGATCCTGGGTAGTGGTTTGGACATCTAGCCTTCTAGGACAAGGGTGACAAACTTGGAGAATTCACATGCAGGTTGTGCTTTGTGAAAAATCACTCATCCATTGGAAATCAAAAAGAGGGAGTCAAATAGGCTGCTGCCCAGGTAAAATTGTCAAAGTTAGACAAGCAACTCAAAATGTATAGGAAGTGTGATTCTGTGCAGTGAAAGCCCCTCTTGTTTTTTGTATTCCTATTTCCACAGAAGTCGGATGTATCGGCCCAACAGCGCAAGAACGCAGCTCTGCTGTAAACAGACACAACGCAATCATGCCCGAAAAAATTCTCAGGATGAATGCAGAAGAAGAAGACGTAATGTTCCTATTTTAATATCTCTATCTGTTGCCTAAATAGGTTAGTTCGTTAGTCAGTCGCGGTTCCAACTTCACTGGCAAAGGGTTGCTCCATTATGCTCCATTCCTGTGCCAGTGAATATCACACAAAATGCTCCTCACTGCCCCATGTGAAAAGTGGAACAGACAGGATTTTTGACAAACCAACAGCCCACACAGGTATACATAATGCCACTGCCAGAATTCCAACACAAAAGTCTGCCACGAAAAATACAATTCATCATCGATGGAAGCGACAGTGACTAGAAAACCAGCAGCCACACAGTACTGCATAAGACAACCCAGTTAGTTCAGCGATTGGCCGGCCGCTATTTTTCTGAACATGCAGTTCATGCTACAAACAGCCTGCGGACAGATGTAAAAGCATGAAATTTACAGCTCCCAATGTCGCTCCACGCACTCAACGACAAAGACACGACACCTCGAAACAAATGAACAAGACCACCCACCTGGCTCGTGAGCAAAATTTGTGTAGTGTGATGTGACTGTGGTGTTTCTGTTCTTTGTCTGAGTGATGGTGTCTGGCAAACTCTTGGACCCTTGTTCTTGAACAGCATAGGAGGACACGTGCACCTCTTCAGGTCCAGGCCTTGGATGTTCGTCATCTGAGGGAGCAATTCTATTTGACCGCAGAAAGTTGCGTTTTTTCTTGCGACGAGGATTTGACTTCTCGGTTGTGTACTTGTCACTAGTATCTGTGTATCACCACATGAATGTTACTTTCATGTTAATGACTGATGATAATTATGAGGTTCATGGCAACAAAAATGAAGTTAAGCATGGTTAAAGCAGCAAAAACAGGTCAGCATGGCCGAATGGATAAAAATGCATGTTCTTAAATATCCGATGTGCTGATGCTGAGGTAAGGGGTTCAATCCTTACACAAGACAGTTGGACTAAAATGCTGACCTGTCGTCCTTGACTTGAGGACGTAAATTACAAGTACCTCTGAAGTTGGAGTGGGTTCGCCTGATGGCAAGGGATAGTATTAATAGGAAAAGCTAATCCACATGCAAAATTCAGTCCAGCACTACTAGAAGTAGTGTGTAAGCAGCATGCTTGAGTTCAAAGCGAGCAAGCGCCAAAAAAAACCCCCAAAAAAAACCAAAAAGAGCAGCAAAAAAGTCACATGAATGCTACATCTCTGGAGAAACTTGTGCATTATTCTTTGTATTCAGGTAATTCAGACAAAAATATCTCACACCCCTAGGTACAGAAAATATAGATGCCCCTCTACAGTGACTAGCCAGTCATGTGGTGAAGGGGTTACGAACACAATTTCAATCTTGCATATCGCATTCAAAACACAGCTGTGGGCGATTTTGAAGCAGATGGCGCCACGCTTGTTTTTCATACAATGATATGAATGCTGGTCATTAAAAAGCAGTGGCAAACTACTGAATGTAAACTTACCAAGAAATCACAAACAGTAAAAACAAATGCTGGAGTTGACTGTGACATCCTGTAAAGAATATGCAACTAACCTACACTGACTACTAAGTCAAGTCAGTAAAAGTCAAGTACCTTTACATGTCTTAAAGTGCACCAGGCATCTGGTGCTAGACCTATATTTGTAAAGTCCACCTGACACTTTATATGTGATATTACAGATTGGGAGTCTGTATTATGCAGGTCGCCTTTACTTTTCAAGACTTCCCTGGCACCCATTTTAGGGGCTGGGTTGAACTGCAAGCCCAAGTCAATTTTGTTAATCTGACCCAATGCGGAATAAACCCCTTTTAATCGCTGAACCAGCAGGACAACATCTAGTAAATACAGCGGCTCCCTTACACTGTTATATATATATATTTATTTTTTTATTTTGCACATTCTATTTACAGGACATTGCTGTCAACACCATAATTTTACTGCTGTTGTTGATGTCTTGGCAAGTTTAAGTTCAGTAGTTTATATATATTTACAAAGATTACAACCACAATGTTCAACAACTGTAATTTACAACTATCTATAATAGACCAAAAATAAATAAAATGCTAAACTGTGGAAAATTCAACGCAGTAAAATATTACTGCAGTCATTAAATTGCATTTCCGACATTCACAATACCACCAGCATGCTTTGACAACTGAACTATTGATGACCTGGCCCCTGACGAGGTGTAGATACAATTGCTGACCAAAAGACAAATTACTCCGAGATGTATACAATTCATTCCAAAACATTTTGGCATTTTGAATATTATGTTATGACTATTTAAGTATCACGAACCATTAACATTTTAGTTGTTTGTTTTTAGTCTTATTGCTGAGAATACATAAATAAATTATAATACTAAATATATTTATTTATAATATTCAAATAATATTCATTAAATTTTAATTTAAAAAAAACAGTGTTTTGATGGAATTTAAAAAATCTAACAGATTTAATGATCGACCACTTCTTGACTGAGTAATTACCAGAATTCAGTGAAAGCCCTTGTAGCTGAGCTGAGTAAGGCACTCATTTGTCCTAATAGTTGAAACTAGTTATCAAAGGCAGAGGTAAAATCCCCCCATGTGGATGGCAAGGAGAAACCATCATTTTATCTTCCCAAGAAATCATGCAGACACACATATCAAAGTCAGCGAATGACCTTATCCAGTATGGACTGTCATGAGTCACAGGTGGCAATGTTCTTTGGCTATGTAATGAGAAAAGCAGCACTAGAAAACATCATGATGACTAGAAAGATCAGCAAGTGAAGAAGCACGGGGAGAGAAATGATGCTGGATAGACTGTGACGGTGGCACAGAGGAATATCATCAATAGAATTGATCCAGAACACCAGAGACCGAGATCTGTGATGATACATGAACACACATGCCAGTTTGCAGGGTACATGATGATTATGATCTTCTCTTTGTCTATAAGTAAATCTGGTTCCCCCATATCTTGATGCTCTAGACCAGTGGTTCTCAATAGGTTGAATTCCCCAGAGGGGAATATTAGGGTTTGGGGAGTTGGGGAGATGGGGGGGGGGGGGGGGGGAGATTAAGACCAGAGATTGACAGACTCAAAATGACTTCAGACACAAAATCCTATTAAGTGACAATTCTTTGACGTTTTAACTGTTTGTTTATTGTGATATAATTAATTTTTTGTGTTAATAAAATATTATGACTATAAAAAATTCACCTTTTTAGACTGACAATTTTGGAAAAGGGGGAATTCTTCTTTCGTTCGCTTGGAAAGGGGGGAATTACATTCTGACATATGGTGAAAGGGTGCATGGGCCAAAAAAGGTTGAGAACCACTGCCCCAGACAATTTCGGACAGGTCCTGCATTGGTCAAACCATATCTGTAGTCCTATTGTCAGAGTGAAGTCCATTGTCTTTTCTAGGTCAATGCAGAGGCCCCATATCTTCTGCTTTTGCTCAGCACCCTCTAGCAGCACAGATCTCTGTGCTGGGCAAACTAAGCCAACAGTGACAATAAACCACTGCTCATGACAATCTGTGACATGACTAGCCAGCCAACAGTGACAATAAATCATTGCTCATGACAATCTGTGACAGGGTTAGCCTGCCAACAGTGACAATAAACCACTGCTCATGACAATCTGTGACAGGGTTAGCCTGCCAACAGTGACAATAAACCACTGCTCATGACAATCTGTGACAGGGTTAGCCTGCCAACAGTGACAATAAACCACTGCTCATGACAATCTGTGACAGGGTTAGCCTGCCAACAGTGACAATAAACCACTGCTCATGACAATCTGTGACATGACTAGCCAGCCAACAGTGACAATAAATCATTGCTCATGACAATCTGTGACAGGGTTAGCCTGCCAACAGTGACAATAAACCACTGCTCATGACAATCTGTGACAGGGTTAGCCTGCCAACAGTGACAATAAACCACTGCTCATGACAATCTGTGACAAGACTAGCCAGCCAACAGTGACAATAAATCACTGCTCATGACAATCTGTGACAGGGTTAGACAGCCAACAGTGACAACAAACCACTGCTCATGACAATCTGTGACAGGGTTAGCCTGCCAACAGTGACAACAAATCACTGCTCATGACAATCTGTGACAGGGTTAGCCTGCCAACAGTGACAATAAACCACTGCTCATGACAATCTGTGTCAGGGTTAGCCTCCCAACAGTGACAATAAATCACTGCACATGACAATCTGTGACAGGGTTAGCCTGCCAACAGTGACAATAAACCACTGCTCATGACAATCTGTGACAGGGTTAGCCTGCCAACAGTGACAATAAACCACTGCTCATGACAATCTGTGACAGGGTTAGCCAGCCAACAGTGACAATAAACCACTGCTCATGACAATCTGTGACAGGGTTAGCCTGCAAACAGTGACAATAAATCACTGCTCATGACAATCTGTGACAGGGTTAGCCAGCCAACAGTGACAATAAACCACTGCTCATGACAATCTGTGAAAGGGTTAGCGTGCCAACAGTGACAATAAACCACTGCTCATGACAATCTGTGACAGGGTTAGCCTGCCAACAGTGACAATAAACCACTGCTCATGACAATCTGTGATAGGACTAGCCAGCCAACAGTGACAATAAAATCACTGCTCATGACAATCTGTGACAGGGTTAGCCAACAACAGTGACAATAACACCACTGCTCATGACAATCTGTGACAGGGTTAGCCTGCCAACATGTGACAATAAACCACTGCTCATGACAATCTGGACAGGGTTAGCCTGCCAACAGTGACAATAAACCACTGCTCATGACAATCTGTGGACAGGACTAGCCAGCCAACAGTGACAATAAACCACTGCCTCATGACAATCTGTGACAGGACTAGCCAGCCAACAGTGACAATAATCCACTGCTCATGACAATCTGATGACAGGGTTAGCCAGCCAACAGTGACAATAATCCACTGCTCATGACAATCTGTGACAGGGTTAGCCTGCCAACAGTGACAATAAATCACTGCTCATGACAATCTGTGACAGGGTTAGCCAGCCAACAGTGACAATAAACCACTGCTCATGACAATCTGTGACAGGGATTAGCCAGCCAACAGTGACAATAAACCACTGCTCATGACAATCTGTGACAGGACTAGCCAGCCAACAGTGACATAAATCACTGCTCATGACAATCTGTGACAGGGTTAGCCAGCCAACGTGACAATAACAACTGCTCATGACAATCTGTGACAGGGTTAGCCTGCCAACAGTGACAATAAATCACTGCTCATGACAATCTGTGACAGGGTTAGCCTGCCAACAGTGACAATAAACCACTGCTCATGACAATCTGTGACAGGGTTAGCCAGCCAACAGTGACAATAAACCACTGCTCCTGACAATCTGTGACAGGACTAGCCAGCCAACAGTGACAATAAATCACTGCTCATGACAATCTGTGAAGGGTTAGCCTGCCAACAGTGACAATAAACCACTGCTCATGACAATCTGTGACAGCGTTAGCCTGCCAACAGTGACAATAAACCACTGCTCATGGACAATCTGTGACAGGGTTAGCCTGCCAACAGTGACAATAAACCACTGCTCATGACAATCTGTGACAAGGCCTTAGCCTGCCAACAGTGACAATAAACCACTCGCTCATGACAATCTGTGACAGGGTTAGCCTGCCAACAGTGACAATAAACTCACTGCTCATGACAATCTGTGACAGGGCTTAGCCTGCCAACAGTGACAATAAATCCACTGCTCATGACAATCTGTGACAGGGTTAGCCTGCCAACAGTGACAATAAATCCACTGCTCATGACAATCTGTGACACGGGTTAGCCTGCCAACAGTGACAATAAACCACTGCTCATGCTAATCTGTGACAGGGTTAGCCTGCCAACAGTGACACTAAACCACTGCTCATGACAATCTGTGACAGGGTTAGCCTGCCAACAGTGACAATAAATCACCTGCTCATGACAATCTGTGACAGGGTTAGCCTGCCAACAGTGACAATAAACCACTGCTCATGACAATCTGTGACAGGGTTAGCCATGCCAACAGTGACAATAAACCACTGCTCATGACAATCTGTGACAGGGTTAGCCTGCCAACAGTGACAATAAACACTGCTCATGACAATCTGTGACAGGGTTAGCCTGCCAACAGTGACAATAAACCACTGCTCATGACAATCTGTGACAGGGTTAGCCTGCCAACAGTGACAATAAACCACTGCTCATGACAATCTGTGACATGACTTAGCCAGCCAACAGTGACAATAAATCACTGCCTCATGACAATCTGTGACAGGGTTAGCCTGCCAACAGTGACAATAAACCACTGCTCATGACAATCTGTGACAGGGTTAGCCTGCCAACAGTGACAATAAACCACTGCTCATGACAATCTGTGACAGGGTTAGCCTGCCAACAGTGACAATAAACCACTGCTCATGACAATCTGTGACAAGACTAGCCAGCCAACAGTGACAATAAATCACTGCTCATGACAATCTGTGACAGGGTTAGACAGCCAACAGTGACAACATACCACTGCTCATGACAATCTGTGACAGGGTTAGCCTGCCAACAGTGACAACAAACCACTGCTCATGACAATCTGTGACAGGGTTAGCCTGCCAACAGTGACAATAAACCACTGCTACATGACAATCTGTGTCAGGGTTAGCCTCCCAACAGTGACAATAAATCACTGCTCATGACAATCTGTGACAGGGTTAGCCTGCCAACAGTGACAATAAAACCACTGCTCATGACAATCTGTGACAGGGTTAGCCTGCCAACAGTGACAATAAACCACTGCTCATGACAATCTGTGACAGGGTTAGCCAGCCAACAGTGACAATAAACCACTGCTCATGACAATTCTGTGACAGGGTTAGCCTGCCAAACAGTGACAATAAATCACTGCTCATGACAATCTGTGACAGGGTTAGCCAGCCAACAGTGACAATAAACCACTGCTCATGACAATCTGTGAAAGGGTTAGCGTGCCAACAGTGACAATAAACCACTGCTCATGACAATCTGTGACAGGGTTAGCCTGCCAACAGTGACAATAAACCACTGCTCATGACAATCTGTGACAGGACTAGCCAGCCAACAGTGACAATAAACCACTGCTCATGACAATCTGTGACAGGGTTAGCCAGCCAACAGTGACAATAAACCACTGCTCATGACAATCTGTGACAGGGTTAGCCTGCCAACAGTGACAATAAACCACTGCTCATGACAATCTGTGACAGGGTTAGCCTGCCAACAGTGACAATAAACCACTGCTCATGACAATCTGTGACAGGACTAGCCAGCCAACAGTGACAATAAACCACTGCTCATGACAATCTGTGACAGGACTAGCCAGCCAACAGTGACAATAATCCACTGCTCATGACAATCTGTGACAGGGTTAGCCAGCCAACAGTGACAATAATCCACTGCTCATGACAATCTGTGACAGGGTTAGCCTGCCAACAGTGACAATAAATCACTGCTCATGACAATCTGTGACAGGGTTAGCCAGCCAACAGTGACAATAAACCACTGCTCATGACAATCTGTGACAGGATTAGCCAGCCAACAGTGACAATAAACCACTGCTCATGACAATCTGTGACAGGACTAGCCAGCCAACAGTGACAATAAATCACTGCTCATGACAATCTGTGACAGGGTTAGCCAGCCAACAGTGACAATAAACAACTGCTCATGACAATCTGTGACAGGGTTAGCCTGCCAACAGTGACAATAAATCACTGCTCATGACAATCTGTGACAGGGTTAGCCTGCCAACAGTGACAATAAACCACTGCTCATGACAATCTGTGACAGGGTTAGCCAGCCAACAGTGACAATAAACCACTGCTCCTGACAATCTGTGACAGGACTAGCCAGCCAACAGTGACAATAAATCACTGCTCATGACAATCTGTGAAGGGTTAGCCTGCCAACAGTGACAATAAACCACTGCTCATGACAATCTGTGACAGCGTTAGCCTGCCAACAGTGACAATAAACCACTGCTCATGACAATCTGTGACAGCGTTAGCCTGCCAACAGTGACAATAAACCACTGCTCATGACAATCTGTGACAGCCTTAGCCTGCCAACAGTGACAATAAACCACTGCTCATGACAATCTGTGACAGGGTTAGCCTGCCAACAGAGACAATAAATCACTGCTCATGACAATCTGTGACAGGGTTAGCCTGCCAACAGTGACAATAAATCACTGCTCATGACAATCTGTGACAGCGTTAGCCTGCCAACAGTGACAATAAACCACTGCTCATGACAATCTGTGACAGGGTTAGCCTGCCAACAGTGACAATAAACCACTGCTCATGATAATCTGTGACAGGGTTAGCCTGCCAACAGTGACACTAAACCACTGCTCATGACAATCTGTGACAGGGTTAGCCTGCCAACAGTGACAATAAATCACTGCTCATGACAATCTGTGACAGGGTTAGCCTGCCAACAGTGACAATAAACCACTGCTCATGACAATCTGTGACAGGGTTAGCCTGCCAACAGTGACAATAAACCACTGCTCATGACAATCTGTGACAGGGTTAGCCTGCCAACAGTGACAATAAATCACTGCTCATGACAATCTGTGACAGGACTAGCCAGCCAACAGTGGAATCACTGATGTCTGGCACCTTGCCATGTTGAGACTTCTCCATAACACAAAGCCTGGGCTGAATTTAGAGACCATGTGTTGCCCATGCAGCCTGATCCCTCTCTCGGCCTGTCTAGTTTACTCCAGAGGAAAGTTAACACCAATGCTTTGGAACAACACAAGCTGCAGAAGCTGCAGGATCAGCAAAGCAATACTCTAACTGTCCGCGTGTCGGAGCTTCTATCCTAGACCAGTTGTCGACCAAGGCGTAGGGCTGATCTGCCATGACATTTAGTCTTTAGGATGCATTTCCTCACACTAGGGTAAGGCTTATACTCTCCCAATTGCACTCCTCCACCAGAAACTGTTGGCACAATGTGGGGTGTCGGGTTTGGTGAACGCCGCCCAACATTCAGCATTAACAGAAAGCAGGTAGTACCATCTACTGCCAAATGGTAGCTCAGTCATATCTGACTAAGACCTGACACACGTGGAATCTTGCTGCATGGGCAACACATGGTCTCTACAATTGAGCCAAGGATTTGTGCTATTTTTGAAGCACAATGTAACAAACTATCATCTGTCAAGACGGCCTGGTGCCAGTAGTAGTATGATTTTTGTATACCTGCAGTGAGGACCTTGTAAGGTATGAACATGTGTACTTCTTGTTTCATTTTGGCAGGCAAATGAACTATCCACTATGCTACCACATCTTCTAATTTCATTAAAAGAAACATTCAAACAACAACCTACCTTCTCCTCGTTCTGGTGAACGCAGTTCATGCTGTGAAGAACTCGCAGACTTGCCAAGCTCACTAACATCATCATCATCATCATGTTTCTTACTCACTGACCCTGTGAATCCACCATTTTCAACACCTCCATTAGCTGTGCTTCGGTTTAAACTGCCATCCATATTACTTCTTGATGTTCGCAGGTTGTTCATTTCAAAGTGGGAGCCCCGCAAACTTTCAACGTAAGTGGGACTCAGCGGAGAGCGCAATGTTTCCTTCAGAAGACTATGTGATGCATAACTGTCATTTTCCTCATCACTCAACAGTGAATTACTCATCTTCTCCACACCTCTATCTGATTTTCTCAGCTTTTTCTTATTAAGCTTGTGAGTACTTTCTGCTGATGTGGAATTACCTAGAACATTGTTTTTATCCACAATGTTTGAGTCTTCATCTTTTTCATCAGTATGTTTGTTAATGTTTGACTTCTGAAATGGATGGTGGTATTCAACATCAGTATTTTCTTGTGAAACTGTATCAAAATTTATTATTTGGCCTTCGTGATTCTTCTGAAAGGTTGCAGGCACATCAATGCTAATTTTTCTTTTAGAAAATGTGTGCCCGTCACCATTACTGATATGTTTTAGACTTTCCAATTTACCGTTTTTGTATGGATTATTTTCTTCTTCGCTTCGATTAAATTTTCCAGCTGAAATATTCTTTGGTTTGCCATTAACAAAAACCTGGCCATCAAAATGTGTTTTGCTGCCAGACAAATCATTTACATGAGGGGTCAATTCAGGAGCACTTATGGATTCATTGATTTCATTGTCCTGCGGTTGTGCATTATGTGACTGAAGATGATAGGCTGTCAACTTCTTCTATTTTCTACGCTTGTTCTTAGTATTGTCAGGCAAGTTGCTCTCACTACGAAACTCAATGGGCTCCAAGGGAGACAATACTGATGCTCGAGTGCTACGCCCAAAAACAGCTATGGCAGATGCATCCACATCATCCAGATGAAGAGTCCGGTCCCCTGATATGTCTAGCCCTTGCATGTTCATTTTCTCAGTGATATTCATGGTTTTTAAACTGTCACTTGTACTGTCCACAACGTCCGTATTGTCGCTGTCGTTTCCTTTTTCTTTATTTGCCAGATTTTTCATTGTCTCTTGTTTCTGAAGTTTCTCTTCTTTCAGTTTTTGCTCCTAAGGAAATAATAACAGAAAGCAACTGTAGCAATAACAACAGTGAATTTTATATCTCAATGTTAACAAAGACAGTAAAAATAAAACTAAGACGCCATGAGACAACTTGGGTGTAATATGTTAGCTGCAGGACAGCATGGTCGAATGGGTAAGAATGCGTGTTCTTAAACATCATTTGTGCTGATGATGCCGAGGTAAGCGGTTCAACCCCTACACTGGACAGCTGGACTAAAATGTTGACCTGTCCTCCTTGACTTGAGGACGTAAATTACAAGTACCTTTGAAGTCGGAGTGGGTTCGCCTGATGGCGAGGGACACTGTATAGGGAAAGCTAACCCACACGCAAAATTCAGCCATCACTATAAATAGTGTTATGCACTATGCTTGAGTTCAAAGTAAGCGAGTGCAAAAGAAAAATATGTTAGCCGCATAATTCTTAGACCAATTGTCACTTGATGAGTGATGTAGTCAACATCATGCCAGCTTCCTTTACTGTCCAGGACATCACCTGGTATCCATCTTAGGCATGCTCAACCTGGAAGCCCATACCACATTTTTACACTCTGAGATTCATGGGTCTCCATGGCAAAGGAGTTATGGACGCGGTTCGTAATCCCTCTTACCAGCGTTCGAAACACAGCTGCGAGCGATTTGGAAGCAGACCGCGTTGAGTTGTTGGGTTTTAACGAATTGGTATGGGAGCCAGTCATTCAGAAAGCAATGGAAAACTACTGAACGTGAACTTGCCAAGAGATCACAATAGCAGTAAAATGCTGGTGTTGACAGCGATGTCCTGTAAAGTATATGAAAAAAAAAAAAATTGAGATTCGATAACATGACCACTGGACTAGGATGTAAGCGTTAGCCTTCTAAACATAATAGTGATCCATGCAATTATAGTATATATAAAACTGCATCTAGTACATCAATCTCTATCTCTCTCTTTTTCATGCACACATTCTAATTCATTGTCTAACACACATACTAATTCGCAAGAAGAATATAATGAAGACAGATAAAACTTCAATTAGTGCAAACTGACAGACTTATAATGTTAGCTTCATCAAAGCCTAATGCTTGGGATTATTTACAAACTGGTATTTGCTAAATGACAGGACTGAACCAACATAAAGAGAACAAGTATGAAAGAAACAAGGTCAAACAGTCAGAAAGACCAGTGGGAAGTTGAGCTGAATCAAGAACTGACATCACAGCACTCGGGACCTTCCCATACGTGCTCCGTCCTCATCTTCAACAGCCAGTGAAGAGTCCCAATACTAATGGTAACAGTTGCAGTCATTATATGTCCATCTAACCGAAGCTCAGAGTCCTGAGCATCGAACAGACCCTCTGGTCACTCAATGCTGCATCATTCTCTCCAGCCAATGATGATCTATCTGTTCTTCTGGACTAAACACACAATCCCAAAGGGCCCGACCATGTCTGCCTTATCATGCACCAACACCCCACTTAGTGGTGCCGACCCAGCCACACTGTTTCCCACCACACCTAGCATGTTCCCAGTAGGAGGTAGAGGCAGCCAGATACTGACCACTCATGAGTGCCTACAATAGGCCTAAAAATATCCATGAGTGTCTCTGTGGCAGTCTCCGTGGTGAAGTGGCCAAGCCGTCTGACTTGGGTTCCGAAGGTTGTGGGTTTGATTCTGGGCCGCGTCCTTCGTTTCACAAGTGCATTTTTCAGAGACTTCTGGGGGTTGTCGCTGGAGTTACAGAGTTCATGCTTTGCGTTGCGGAAAGAGAATGAGCCATATGGGATAAAAACCAAGTGTAATGAAGTTAACCCCGTCGACTTTTAAGCGACTTTATTATAAGGCATACAAATATGGGGCTAGAACCACATATCCAAAATACCTTATGGCATAATTAGGGGCTTTATGTTTTTTTAAAATACCCTTTTATATGCTTTAAGGTGCACTTGGCATGTGACGCTACAGTTAGTTGCATATCCTTTATAGGAAACGCTTTAAAGACACTCTGAAAATCTCACTGAATGCTTTTGGAATTCATCATGACACCTGGGAGACTGCAGCCAGAGACCGAAATTCGTGGCGTGCATCATTACGCAAGGGTGCAGTCACTTATGAGGCAACCAGGAAGCAAGAGCTGTGAAGAAAAGGCAGGACAAAAAAACCACTGCAGGAAATCCTCTTCCAGAAACATCAAGCATTCTTTGTCCACATTGTCAAAGAACATTTCGAGCCAAAGTAGGCCTTATCAGCCATCTTAGAAGTCACGGCTCCATACTTTCAACCCCACTGGATGAAATGAATGGTCATCATCATTCTTGATGGACAAACAACACAACACAAAGAGCTGTAGATACATTTATTGCTTGGGCAAATAGATGGTGTGTCAGCATAAACACTGACAAGGGCAGCACCACTCTATTTACCCTCTCTCCAAAACAACAGGCAGGGATCATCCAGATAAATGGAACACCCCAAGAGAAGATATAGAACCAACATACCTTGGAGTAACATTTGATGACAAGCTGACATGGAGAAAGCACATCAACACAGCAGTAGCAAAAGCCAGAAGGAAAATAGCCATCCCGAGAAAGCTAAGTGGAACCACATGGGGAGCCAGTGGGAAAATACTTAGCAAAGTTTATCAACAGAGCATACAACCACACCTGGAATACGGGCAACTGTGTGGTGTTCAGCATTTTAAAAAACACACTACAAGAGCTGGACAAGGTGCAAAATCAAGCACTTAGAGTCACCACAGGAGGGATGAGATCAACCCCTATAGTGGAAATGGAGAAGATGGGGAGGACACTAGCACTGAGAGAGCGGAGAGATAAGAAAACGCTAATACAAGGAGAAAAGTTCCTCAGCTTGCCTGGCCGCCCCATGAAGAACAGATTTGAATATTTAGCTATGTGGCGGCTGAAAAGAAGTAGTTTTATCTAAAAGGCCAAACGACTCTGCAGAGAAACCACCGATCTGCCCACATTTGGTATCCCACTGACTATTCCAGAGCGAACTCAATGGAAAGATGAACATAGAATATCACTACAAATCCAGAAAAAAGTGAGAGGAATATTTGACAAGGAAGAACAGAACAGTGTACAGCACAGAACAGCCACTCTCAGCTTCCTTGATGAAGAATACCCACAGGACCTCGGGAGCCAAGTCAGCACAAAATGCTGCTCGAAATGGAGGAGCGGGAGTGTACATAGAATACCCAAATAATACTAGGGACATGGCCAGAGTACCAACAGGAAAGTATTGCCATAACTATGATGCTGAAATTGAGGCAATCAAGATAGCAACAGAGAAATTACTAAATACCAGCCAAAGTACACAACCTGTGGTGATATTGACTGATGCAAAATCAGTACTCGAGGCACTCCTGTCTGGGAAATTGCCAGTACTAAGGACACTGCTTTCTGAACTTAGCAGTCAGCATAAGGTCACCATACAGTGGATACCATCCCACTGTGGAATACCTGGAAACGACAGAGCTGATCGATTGGCTAAGGAAGGAGCCAAAGAAGAACAACCTGATGTGCCCATTAAAAACCACCAAAAGAAAAGAATGATCAAATCAGTCAGAAAGCTACCAAAACCTGCTCAAGACGACTACCACGTTATGGACAGACCAGAACAAGTCATTATTCTGCGCCTCAGAACAGGACACAATAGATTACGCTACCACATGTATACAAAATTCAAGATTGGTGAATCAGCCATGTGCACATGTGGACTGGCGTCGCAGACAGCAGAGCACATACTCCAAGACTGCCCAAAATATAACACATCTAGGCAAACCTTCTGGCCTAGAGAGACAACAGTGGAAGATAAATAGACATATTTCAAGTGAACGAAAGAAGAAGAAGACAAGAACCAATTAGCACGCAATGGGTGATGTATCTTGCCAGTCGACTTTACTTCCCAAGATATTTCATGGTACCCATATTAGGCTTTATGTTTTTAATAACTTAAAGTTGGTTAGTCATTATTTTTGTTTACTGATAAAGACATTATGAGGAGCGGCTGGCTGAGTGGCTAAGAACGCCAGGTTCTCCTTTTAGAGACCCAGGTTCAAATCCTCGGTAAGGCATGTACTTTTTTCTGTCGGGGGCAAAAAGACAATCCTAACCTACACAGTTCACAGCAATTGCACTAGCCAGGTGGCCTTAATTCCCCAGGCTCAAGACCCACTTGCCCTACACTGCAAGGTACTATAGGCAGTAGATGACAGTTTCATGAAACTTATAACACATAAAGACATTGCAGCTGCAGCCTCCATTCTGTCGTTGGTGAGTGTCTGCTAGTAAAGTTGACTTGTCCTACCTTCTATTGCACCCTATGCAGAAAATACACCTGGACTGTTCACGCCGGAAAACAGGAGCACTCCACTTCAGTTTCACCCAACAAGAGCCTCCCTTCTCTGGCAAGACTAACATTATAAAATGATAATAGCAGTGCTCACATAACTGCTACAAGGGCCCCAAAGAGGAAGTCGAAGCCACGATAGCATAGCGGCTAGACACTTGCTAATCAGACCGGCAGCCATGCTGTCAAATACACATCAGTGTCGATTTTTACAAGTGACCTTGGTTTCCAGGTCGACCCAGCCTAAAATGGGCACAAGAAAATGTCTTGGGAAGTAAAAGATGGCGGTGGGACACTGACCACGTCAGCCACTGAGTGCCAACCGGTCTATGCAAATAGGGGTCGAGCACCACATTCCTAATGTGATTTAAGGTGTGTATGGTGTGTATTTGGATCTTTTCGTCATGGAATAAGTAACACTAATCTCTGCAAGTCAGAAAGAGGGTTCTGTGAGACTGGCTCCTTCAGTTGTTTTTTTTTCCGCTCAAGCGTAGTCCATATATGTGCTACTACTTACAGTAGCACTGGACTAAATTTTGCGTATGGATTAGCTTCCCTATAACCAGTGTCCCTCGCCATAAGGCAAACCCACTATGACTTTAGAGGTATTTGTAATTTACGTCCCCAAGTCACGGACGAGAACTCAACATTTTAGTCCAACTGACCGATGTATGGGCTGAACCCACTTCCGCAGCATCAGCACACTGGATGTTTAAGAATGAACACTATTATCAATTCAGCCATGCTGGCCTCCACTGGCTACTTCATATCATAGGAAAAAACAGCTAACATCCAACAAATAATCTGGTCCACAAAGGGCTTGTCACGCAAGTTGTGGGCCTATACTCCATAGGAATCTTCAAGGCAGCAGCAGCAGAAGGAGGAAGACAAGAATACCAGTGCTAGGTAAACTATGACAAACACATACCACACTGCCTGAAAACATCATGTTTAACACATCAGGTACCTTCTCCTTAAGCTTCTCAATATCCAGAGCTTTGAATGGATCACCAATGATTATATCTTCATCATCACTATCCTCTTTTTTACTTTGTCCAAGCTGAGTTCGTTCCAATTCCTCTGCCTTTTCTCTGTAACAAAAATAGAATTTATCCTGACACGTCACTGATACAGAAATACGTTATTTGTATTTCAAAGACACTTTATACTTCTACCCTCTTGAAATCAATAAGTGACCTAGTATATCTGTGTACAGGAAATAAATAAGAGGGGTTGGCAAGAGATGATTAAGGGCTAATGCTATATGGGGAGCTAACAGAAAGAAAGAAAGAAAGAAAGAAAGAAAGAGGAGGAGGAGGAGGAGGAGGAGGAGGAGGAGGAGGAGGAGGAGGAGGAGGAGGAGGAGGAGGAGGAAAACAAATAAATAATACACCTCTCGAAGTAAGATGAAGAATGTAAATGCCTAGGAAGTATGACAGAGAAATTTAAATCAGATGTTAAAAAGCAAGTATGCTTATATATTTTGTGGACCCATACTGAAACATCTAAACATATCTCCGCAGAATGACAGATAATAAATAGTACATTCACACCAACCCTATGCTATCAATATCAACCTTGGACATTATACAAATCACACTTAAGCAAAATCAACACCTGCGAGATGAGATGTTTGAAAAGAGCTGCCAGCTTAACTATCTGAGACTGATTAAAAGATGATGCTATCAGATAGACAATGGGATCAACACCTTGTCCACATATACTGAAAAGCAGGAGATCAAATGATTCGGCCATCTCATTATAATGAGATTATAATCAGTTACGAGCACTGGCGCTGCACCAGAGAAGAACTGATATGAGAGCAAGAGGGCACTAGAGAAGAAAATGGACTGATGACAACAAAGAGATTGTATATAATCCCATGGAACAACACTATCCAGTGCCATCAATCAGGGGGTGAGACATCAACTATCCCTCCCCGTAATGCCTAACAGCAAATGTGGAAGATGATAATGATGATGAAATAAACAGAGAATGAATGTTTGAAACACAAAGAAGCAAGCAAGTCAGAAAAAGTGGGAAACTGTACATCACATAAAAATCTGGCATGACAGACTACTCACCTCTCCTCACGTTGCTTTTTAACTCTAGCCTTTCTTTCTTCCCTCTCTTTCTCTCTTGTTTCTTTGGCAGCTTTCATATCAGCCTCAACCCTCGGTTCCAAGGAACTTAAACATTCACGTATTTTGTCAAACAGCCAGTCAACTCCTCTTTGGATCTCTCGATCCATTTTAGTTCCAACACCCTTCAGGGCAGATGCCATTACCTATGAAGACAAGATGACAAAATGCATTAGGTAAGCATAATCCCTCACATATATAAGTAGCATCTGGATCTGAATCCTTGACCAGCAGGCAAGTGTATAGCCACTATGATATCCTCCAATACTTTCTTATGTAATTATGATTTCTTCTTCTTTGGGCACCTGGTTGGCAGTCGACATCGACGATCATGACTCTCATGTCCTCTTTGTCTTGTGAGATGTTGCTGAAGTCGGCGTTACGCTAATTTTTGTTGTCTAGCTTCAATGATTTAATTATCCACATGCATCTTTTTCTGTCATCCTCCGCTTCTCTTATCTAGTATAAATTATTTAGTCACTAAACAAACAATACATTTCTTAATTCCCGTGGCGAAGCGCTAATGCCCCGTCTTGCGTGATGAAGGTGAGTGGTTAATTTTCAAACTGAACAGAGCAG